>LR999963.1:112371390-112439097 GCA_905220375.1 Tachina fera
CTAGGAATCCAGCAATAAATCTTGATTTTATTCGCAATTTAAAGCAGGTACCTAAAAATGGAAAAGTGTGTGTAAAGCATTAAATGCTGATCCAATGTTTTTTTTATTTCAGCTGCTAATAATTTCTCAATAACTCCGAGTATTCAGAAATTATTTGCGAAATAAATAATTTTGGTTTAATATTAATTTTTTTTAGTTTTCAAAATATAATGAAAAACTTTTAGTCGCAAATATTTTTCACTTTATGTATTATTATGTATGCTGTCAATAAACTAAGCTAGAAGCGCTAAGTATGTATATTCAGTTTTAAGAAAAAGTGCTAGCTTGAACTACAACACTTAACTATTTGAAATAAAACACCATTTTTGTAAGAAAAATATTTGTACTTTAAAAACGTTTTAAAATTAAAAAGTGTCTTGTTATTTACTAATTGACATTTTTATTCCTATTCATATCTTCAATTAAGTTTCCCGTCGAATGGACCAACAAAAATCTGCAAGCATTACTTCTAATGATTTTCCATTGTAACGCTTTTCTATATATATCATGTCTTGATGAAACCTTTCACCATGTTCATCTGATACGGCACCAAGATTTTCGGGGAAAAAATCCAAGTGCGAGCTTAAAAAATGAATTTAAAGCGACATATGGCATTTTAGAGTCTTATAGGCAGAAAGCAGTTCTTGAATGATTTCATGGTAGTTTTCACTTTTTTTTATTTCCCAAAAAATTGTTACACACATTCACAAAAGCCGTCCATGCTCTTTCTTCCACGCCGTTCAACTTCGTCTTAAAGACTGCGTCCTTCATAAGCTCTCGTATTTGTGGACCAACGAAAATTCCTTCTTTTATTTTTGCATCACTGATTCGAGGAAATTTGCTCTTAAGATATAGAAAGCCATCACCATCCTTGTTCATTGCTTTAACAAAGTTTTTTATTAGGCCTAGCTTTATATGAAGAGGTGGTAAGATAATTTTTTCCTTCTGAACTAGAGGTTCTTCTGAAACATTTTTTTCTCCTGGAATAAAATTTACTCTCTTTGGCCAACTTTTAACTTTATAGTGATTTTCTTTTGAGCGACTATCCCATTCACATAAAAAGCAACAGAATTTGGTATATCCACATTGCAATCCATTTAACATTGCTACAACTTTCAAATCAGCACAAATGCTCCATGAGTACTGTGTGTATTTAATTTTGTTAAGTAACACTTTCATATTATAATAGTTTTCTTTCATGTTTCTTGAATACGCTAGTGGGACTGATGGATATTTGTTGCCATTGTGAAGCAAAACTGCTTTCAAACTCGTCTTTGATGAATCAATAAAAAGTCGCCATTCTTCAGATTTATCACTGAACGAAAGTTCTCGCAGAAGACCATCAGCATTATTACAAAATATTAAATCCCTGTCTTTGCTGAAGTATTTCAAATATTCTTCTTCTCTGTTTCGAAAGTATGTGACTTTCACGTCTTTATCTACCAGATTCCATTGCTTCAATCTGGATGCAAGAAGTTCTGCCTTTGTTTTTGAAAGTCCTAAATCACGAACTAAGTCATTCAGGTCGCACTGCTTCGGAAAATAACGTTTGCTCGTTGGACTTGTAAATGTTGAACTTGCAGAAGCAGCCATCGTGGCGTAACTGGATTCAGTACTTGCAGACTTAACATCTTCTTCCTCGTATGTAGGGGGCATTGGAAGTAAATCATTACTTCTTAGAGGAACTGGTCGTTTGGCGGATGAAATATTGGGATATATGACTTTTTTTTGTTCTTTCTGGAAAACCCACGTGTTGTAGTCATACAAAAGTAGCAATCATTTGTATGGTTTTTTGGTTCGTTCCAAATCATTGGTGTCGAAAATGGCATAGACTTGCGATTTCCTTTGATCAAACCTCTTAAAGCCCTTGAACAGCTATTACAACATATTTTTGGTAGCCAATATTTATCTCTTTCATCCATAGGAAACCCAAAGCATAACTTATAGGCGTTCTTAACCTGGGAAGTTATTGTCTGGCGTTGCGATTTTAAAGTTAAATCACCACATACATAACAGAATGAATCAGCAGAAATTTTACAAAGCCTTGGCATTTTGAAACCTGCAACAATTTGATACAAAACTATTACTTCGCATCATAAATACAACATTTTGAATTAGTAATAATAATACTTACCAAAAAATAGATGAAGAAATTATCACTTTTTAAATTCAGCTTATGCTAAAATTTTTAGCTATTTTTTTTTAATTTTGTTGCGGTTGAAAATTTACTTTTCGGTTTCACAAACAGTTATTGTATGGCAACTGATGAGTGAACATACTTATGTATACCCAAAATTCCTTATTTTATATTTTCTTTTAGTTCTGTTACCTGCCCGCAATGCCCTTTCAGTAGCATTACCAGATGTAAATGTGACTGCATTTAATGCATTACACATTTTTCCATTTTTAGGTACCTGCTTTAAATTGCGAATAAAATCAAGGAGGAAGATCTTGCGGGGGATCAGCAATTTTTATAAAGTCAAGACTCAAGCATTATATTCTTGACAACATTTGTGAAGAACATCTACAAGCAACAAATATTTGTATCGAAAAATTTTGCACAAATTTTGTCATAATTTTGTCCCCTCCTACGTTCGCAATTACATCCTCAATACGAGGATTTCTGCAAATCTCTTGGCCCTTGTTTCGTAGCAGCAGGAGACTATAATGCAAAACATACTTTCTGGGGTTCACGTCTTATCACACCTAGAGGACGAGCGTTGTTCAACACAATTTCCAAAATGGGCTTGGACGTCATTTCGAGTGGGGAGCCCACTTACTGGCCTACTGACATACATAAAATTCCGGATATTATAGATTTTGGCGTCATGAAAAATATTTCTAGGGAATAATTCACGTCGAAGCTTCCCTAGATCTATCGTCCGATCACTCTCCCACGATCGTTACAATCTGTAACCCACTGAGAAGTGCTCTATCTCACCCATATGTGAAAATGGTCAGTCGTGTTAATTGGCTGCGATTCAAAAAATATCTTAGTAGTCATTGCACTGAAAACATTAAGCTAAGAACTCATGACGATATTGAGTCTAATATTGCTAATCTTAACGAAAATATTAAGCAGGCAGCTGAACATGCCACTTCCTCCCATCCGCAGACTGGGTTTAACAGAATATATTCTACAGATATTAAACTTCTCGTATGTGCAAAAAGAAGAGCTAGAAGAGAATGGCAACAGCACAGATCACCCCAAAATAAAATTAGATTAAAAGACTGCGCCAAAAGACTCCAAGAACTGCTTGCATATGAAAAAACTGCTTCTCTTAAAAACTATCTAGAAAATCTCGATGTCACACCAGCATCTAATTATTCTTTGTGGCGCGCTGCGAAAAGAATTAAAACACCCGTTGAGTTTAAACCACCTCTGCGCACTTCTACCGGAGTTTGGGCCAGGAGTGATATTGAAAAAGGTAACTTGTTTGCAAAGCATTTAAAATCCGTATTTACCCCAAACACATGTACTGGTGTTGTTGATTTCCCGAGTGTAGTTGCGATACCCCCTCGACCCATAAAATTTAAAATGTGTGATGTACAAAATCTAATTGCTGAACTCAACCCGAAGAAAGCACCGGGTATTGATGGAATTAGTAACCAAACGCTAATAAAATTGCCTCGTATTGCATTTAGAATCATGTTATTCATTTTTAATGCCATTTTACGACTAGAATATTATCCCTACAGCTGGAAGCTTGCCAAAGTTAAAATGATTCCAAAGCCGGGCATAGATCTGACCAAGGCAGAATCATACAGGCCAATAAGCCTGCTATCAACAATGTCAAAACTTTTCGAAAAACTGCTCATGTCAAAATTGTCCCCAATTCTAATTGGTAGTGGGTGCATCCCAGACCATCAGTTTGGTTTTAAAAGTCAGCATAGCACCATTGAACAAACGCAATATATAAGAAGAACATTTGAAGAAAAGAAGTACTGTTCTGCACTGTTTATTGACGTTTTGCAGGCATTTGATAAAGTGTGGCATGAAGGTCTAATTTTAAAATTAAAATCATATCTACCAATAAATTTTTTTATTAGAAAGTTACATTACTACCCGGAAGTTCACGGTTGTGGAAGGAGAATTCATGAGTGTGCTCGAATCTATATCATCCGGTGTTCCACAGGGGAGCATACTGGGGCCAGTTTTGTATTTGATTTATACTTGTGATATGCCTTTGTGCAGTAATATCCATACATCTACGTTTGCCGATGATACATCCTGCTTAAGTATGCACGAAAATCCTCACGAGGCTTCGCGATATCTACAAGAACATATTACACAACTGGAACTATGGTTAAAATTATGGAGAATTAAGGTAAACGAGCAAAAGTGTGTTCAGGTAACATTTACCCTGCGAAGAGATACTTGTTCCCCAATTCGAATCAACAGTCTAGTTGTTCCTCAGCATTCGCATGTAAAATACCTTGATATACATCTTGATCGACGACTTACATGGAAATACCATATTGACTCAAAGCTAATACAAATGAAACTTAAACTAACTCAGATATATTGGCTTATTGGTAGAAATTCAAGACTCAGCCTAGACTGCAAACTTTTATTATACAAGTCTGTTTTGAAGCCAATATGGTGCTGCGGAATTCAGTTATGGGGCACTGCTTCAGCTTCTAACGTCGAGAGAATCCAACGAAGGCAAAACAAAATTTTACGTTTGATAACATCGGCTCCATGGTACATTAAAAACTCAAATATACATCGTGATTTGAATATGCCACTAGTGATTGAAGAAATAGCAAAATACGCAGGCAAATATTTAACAAAACTCGAGTCACATCCTAATCCGCTTGCTCGTAACATCTTGAATTTTACTGGCCACATTCGCTTGTTATATATAAAAATGTTCTTTTAAAAAAATTTTGGTAGCCGGCGGCTTTTAGTCAAATATTGTACTTTGCCGCCGGAGCAATTTTTTCATCAGCTTCTTTCTGTGCTAAAGCTACTTTGTCAAAATTTTACATTGTCAAAAAAGATATCATCCACATCCAAATATTTAAAGTGAAACAGGTGCGAAATTAAAGTCACAATATCTTGAAAAGGTCGATCGATTATGACGACCATAAAATGGAAGTAATTTACGAAAGGTATTTCTCATACAGCACGAATTTTTATATTAAAATTCAATGATTTGAAAGTGTTGTTCGCTTGTAAGTATATTCATGGTGAAATCGCAAACCTTACTGAGCATTTTTAGAATTGCCGCAAGTTACAAAGCTTTTTTTTTGCAATAAAAAAATGTACACTGAAAAAAAACTGTAAAGGAATCACTCGATGTACATAAGTACATTCTTTTATAAAAAGCATTACTTATTACTAAACAGAAATTTGTTTTGTGTAATTTACAAAATTTGGATAATTTTGAAGGTATGTGTGTGCAAAATTGAGTTTAGATTCCGGCAACACTGGTTAAATAGCAAGACGCATTAATAAGGTTTCCGCCACATAGTATATAGGCCGTGTGCAGGGTTGCCAAATAAAATGATCGAAAAATCGTCGACATCCCGATATAAAATTATCGTCATATCATACTCGAAAAATAGGACAAATCAAAATGCACTTTTTTAACATGTATACATAAATATATTTTATTTTATACATAAATGCAATTATTAGGAAACAAAAACATAACAATTAATTAAAATACATGAATTTTACACGAATCCATTAGCATTGTCTTTACTCATAACTTTGTTCTCGTCAGTGGTAAAATTATGAAAAATATTCCGTCATAAAAATATGTCCGGCAAGAAATTTCTCAAATGTAAATTGGGACTAACTAAACGAAATACACATAGGCTGAGTTTACATCTGTCATTTCTTGTGTGCCATATGCCCAAAAAAACGAAACCACTAATTTTT
Organism: Tachina fera; assembly: GCA_905220375.1. Taxonomy (NCBI): domain Eukaryota; kingdom Metazoa; phylum Arthropoda; class Insecta; order Diptera; family Tachinidae; genus Tachina; species Tachina fera. The sequence goes on from LR999963.1 coordinate 112,377,320, forward strand.
ACTGAAAAACTGTTTGATTGAGACATGTATTTATTGATTTCAACTGTTTCCTAACATATTAGATTCTATAAAATTGTCTATTTATTTATTTATGTATGAAACTGTTTAACTTAATAAATACGTATCAAAATGTTTTTCATTAGTAATTAGTGGTTACGCTTGTGTGGCTCATGGCACACAGATGGAAACCTGGCCATACACACATGCAGCACTCAGTACCATGGTTACCAGATTTGACTATTTATCGTCATTTTGACGATTTTGGGTTGCAAAAAGAGCATTTTGACGACTGGACGATTTACGCCTTCAATTTGACGATTTTAAAATAATTATAAATTTACACCATTTATTAGAATTTTAGAACAAACAATTTTGAGCCTGACAGAGTACTTGGCAGCTTGCGAAACAATATTCAATAAAACTAAAAAGTAGAGATGTGCACGTGAGCGTTTTTTGACTCACGACACGCATGCTCACGCGGAAAAATATTTTACTCACGCACTTTCACGCACGAATGATATTAAAAATTTTCACGATCACTATCAATCAATAGGTTTTAGGTGACATATGTATGCACATTGCTCAGTGGGGACTTTTTCAAAATAAATAATAATAAATCAGGAACTTCTAAAGTACTGATTGGCTTTATATGAAACTTCTAACATCCGAAGGAAAGGACTGAGGCTTTATAACACATACCATGACGGCCTTCTGGCTTGAGCTGGAGAAAAGTTACAATGGGCTAAAATTTACAACCTGAGACTCAAAAAAACCTCTGAGGCTTGTAACTGTTTTTAAAAATTATCCGAAGCTAAATAATTTCCTAAGATGTGTTCCCGTATCTCTTATAACTTAGGAGATATTTTACGTAGGGTATACACTTTTCTAAGTATTTACACTTTTCGCAATAAAAAATATTTCTCATAATTACGCGATGTGTTTTTTCATGTAAGTGTAGTTAAGCTAACAGGTAGCTATTTATATGCTACCGTTTTTTTAAAGGTTTTTGCGCATTATTTTGCAGCGGCATCGGGAGGTGCTGCTTGATTATGCTACTGTTGGGTTTTGTATAAGGCCGTGCCTAATTACTAATGAAAAACTGTTTGAGTCAGACATGTATTTATTGATCTAAACAGTAATTGTCTGTTAGTTAGTTATGAAACTGTTCAACTTAATAAATACATGTCTGAAACAAACAGTGTTTCATTAGTTATTAGTGGTCACGCTCTTTTGGGCACACGGCATACATGAAATGCCAGATGTACACTCAGCCTAAGTTTCTAAGCCTACTACGCTTATTTTGCTTTTGTGATTTTTAAAAATACTATGTTTGAATTCTCAAGTACTCGTAGTTTTTTAAAGTCTGAGCATTAGAGGTTTGTGACTGGGCAAAATACGTGGTTGAAATCTGCTGACAATTTGTTCAACCAACAATGAAATGCATATAGACAATGCCTAATCGCCACCTAAAAAATTTCAAATTAAAACATACATATTTATAATTGTAAAATAATTTATTTAAAAAGATTCTATACAGTTACATATGTATGTATTCCTATGCAGGAATGATATCTCGTCAGAGCGTGAGAATTCGTGCGTGATTCTTAAAAATAGCTCACGCACGATCACGCACGAGTATTATATTTTAAGTCACGCTCACGCACTTACGCGTGATTAATTATACATTTGATCATGATTCACGTGACTCACGCCTGGCACGATAACATCACGATATTTCACATCTCTACTAAGAAGCAAAAGGCAATAAATTTTAATTTTTGTATTAATAATTTTGAAATTAAATGTTTTCTGAGCCTGTTATTGTACAGAATTTATCAACTAAAACAACAGAAATAAAAAATTTATACGGTGAAATGTAAAAACTATTGAAAAATGTTATGACTAATATTTTTAAAACAGACTTGCTTGAATGTTATAATTTTTATTTGGGGAATTATAAGGATGAAAGTAATTGTTTAAACATTGTTTAAATTTATTTAGAAATATTTGTATTTGCTGATGTTAAGGTTAATCAAATTGATAAATATGAAATAAATAAAATTTTGCATATGCAACCGTGTGGTAAAATTCTAATACGATTAGACTTCTTAGATAAATTAAGTCTAATTTATCCCTACAATATTATTATAGAAAACAAAAGTTCTTTCTACGATATTCTTAAAGAGTTTTCTCACATTGTTGAAGAGTGTGAATGTCAGGAAATTTAATATACGTTCAGGCAATTAAAGTTATTAAAATGGGATAAAGTTTTCTATGATACATATTTAAAGCTTTAAGATTTGTGGAAAAAATTCCCAAAACGAAAAAAAATATTAGTCTTGTAATTCCCATCATAACTAATATTATCCAAAAAATTTCCCCCAGATAGTAAAGTCTACTTTAATTTTTCTTCCCTTCTTTAGTAACTTCCATAAGTTAATAAAAATACTTCGTTCAGTAAGAATTGAAAATACTGAACTTCAGCAAACATAGAAAGAGTATTTAGTCACGTTAACTTAACTTGACAACTTAACTTAACAAAACCAAAGTAAGTAATTAGTTTGTTTTTTAAACAATTGATGCTTTTTATACCCTTTACCAAAAAATGGTAAAAGGGTATATATAGGTTTGTCATTCCGTTTGTAATTTCTACAATATTAATAAGCGACACATAAAGTATATATATTTTGGATCCTTATGCATAGGGAAGACGAACAAGCGATGTCCGTCTGTCCGTCTGTCTGTACGTGAAATCGGGTTTCCCAAGCTCTCAGAAGAGCTAGAGACTTCGTTCTTGGACTGGTGTGTCAGAAATTTTCCGAAAAATTTTGCTATTGAAAATAAGTAAAATCGAGCAGACGGTTTCAGAGCTGGAAAACTCAAACTCTATTTTCCAATAGAAAATAACTACCGAACACTAGTTTTTATTACTTTTTTATTAAATTAACTTATTTTATACTTCGGTATGAATAAAATTGGTACTTATAAAAAAAGAAATTAATTTAACAAATTAAAAAAACGTAACAGGGTTGGACAACTTTAACTTCTTTTCTAATAATTAAACATATTTCATGTTTTAGGAAGAAGGCTATTTTCTCAGGAACGGTAAGAGCTACGGGTTTGAAATTTGGACAGTGTATGTAGAACTTTGGTCGCTACAACAACAAATATATATATATATATATATACATATGTATGTATATTGACACTTGAAATTTGTAAAATTAGTGTATTTTTATAAATTTTTTCGGTTTTTGGCTTTTTGTTTAATTTTAGCGTTTTTTTCATTTTGGCGATTTTTTTCGTTTTGGCGAATTTTTTTTTTAATTTTTTTTTTTTTTTCGTTTTGGCGATTTTTTTTTTTTAATTTTTGGTCAGTTCTCGTGGTACCTTCATAGCGAACAGTCGATTAGCGGAATTTTTTCTTACATACCAAACAAACAAAAAATTATACAAAAAAATATTCGTAGTACATCTTATTCGTAATAGGCACATACTGACTTTAATAAATAAGCTTTACTGGTTTGTTAATATTTTTTACATAGTGGAAATAACAAATACAAAAAAACAGAAACAAAAAAAAATAAACTGTGACATTGAGGAATACTCTATACAAGTAACTCAAAAACAAATAAACAATCAAAAATTACAAAAACAAAAAAAAAACCGTAAGCAAAAAACACAAAAAGTGCCCTTGAGGAATACTCTATATGAGTACCTCAAATACAAAAAATTATGAAGTGAGTTCTAACGGCAGAAATGCCTATTTTAATGTGAGTTCTGAAGCTCTCAATGAAAATAATACAAATAATAAATCTAATGAAAATATTTTTTTAACGTCAAATCCAATTTTTCGTCAGCGATCAACTTCGCTTTGTCCAATGCCAAATAGTGATTCATTAACATTACAGTTGCCTAGTACTTCGTCATATAAGTCAGTAATATCATCACCTTCAGGCTCGTGTTCGTCACTTAATAAAGTTATCACTACAGATAAAAGTAGCTCAAAATCCAAGGTACAAGTCGGAATGGACAGATACATAACAGTGGTAAAGCGTGGGCGAAGCCCGAATTCTTCAAAAATTTCATCTGCTCCAAAGATGTCTAGGGATAATAGCGCATCATCTACCAATCGTCAAAATCGTTTTTCATTATTGCAAGTCACCGACGACAAGCCCGCTGCATCATCGCAAAAGTCTTTTAAGCCATCACCTATATATTTGAGAGAGAAAAATTCTAACGCCCTAATTAAAAAATTAGTCTCGGCCATTGGTGAAAACGCATTTCATGTTATTTCAATAAAGCGTGGTAATATTGACGAAACTAAAATTCAAATATACGAAGAAAAAAATTTCCGTAAAATAGTGACTGAATTTGAAAAAAATAAAACAAGTTTTTATACGTACCAGCTTAAAAGTGCCAAAGGTATGCAGATCGTATTGAAGGGTATTGACTCTTATGTTAATCCCGAAGAAGTAAAAGATGCACTCATGATACAAGGATTTAAGGTAAAAAATGTTACCAATATAATAAATAGGGAGAAGACCCCCCAGCCTCTATTTCGTGTTGAATTGGAGCCGAATGATATACAGCTGAAAAAAACGAGACACACCCAATTTATAGCCTAAAATACCTCTTATACCGAAAAATCACAGTTGAAGAGCCACATAAGCGATCAGGTCCCGTACAGTGCCATAATTGCCAAGAATATGGCCACACAAAAACATACTGTAAATTACCCACTGTTTGTGTTGTGTGCGGCAAATTACACGGCACTGCTAGTTGCAATAAGCCAAAAGATCAAAGTGATAAAAAATGCAGTAATTGTGGAGGTAATCACACCGCTAACTACAGAGGTTGTCCTGTGTACTCTTTTGTCAAACAGACTATGGTGCAAAAACCCAAATTAGCTCCATCTCAATCAGCAAACGCTTACTCCGCCACTTTTGTGCAAATGAGCCAACCAGTTACTTCCCGTGTATCGTATGCCGATGCTGCTAGAACAAATTCTATTCCCGCACAAAATGTTCCACCTCCAAATAATTCAACAAATGCAAACTCAAGCTTTAACTTTAGTCGCCTTGAAGCTACTATTGACAATTTGGTGCAAACTATAAACAACTTTACAACAAATATGACTAACATGATGCAAGAAATGCTGAGAATGCAGAATACTCTGCTTCAAGCATTAATTAACAAGCCATGAACACGTTAAAAATATGTTTCTGGAACGCAAACGGCATTCGTCAACATAAAAATGAACTTGAGCACTTCCTTACGGAAAAAAATATTGATATAATGTTGGTCTCTGAGACACATTTGACTTCGAGAAGCTTTTTCAAAATAAATGGCTATACTATGTATGATACAAAGGACCCTAGAGGGGGCAATTCTAATTAAGTCAAGACTCAAGCACTATATCCTGGACAACGTTAGTGAAGAATATATGCAAGCTACGAATATTTTTGTAGAAAATTTTTGTTCTAATTTCGTAATATCATCAATTTACTCACCTCCCAGATTTTCAGTTACCGAAGATCAGTATGAGAAGTTCTACAAATCGCTTGGATCTTGTTTCGTGGCAGCTGGAGACTACAATGCAAAGCATACGTACTGGGGATCGCGCCTTTTAACACCTAGAGGTCGAGCTTTGTTTAATACAATTTCAAAAATGGGCTTAGATGTTATTTCGAGTGGGGAGCCCACTTATTGGCCTACTGACGTACGAAAAATTCCAGATGTTATTGATTTTGGCGTAATGAAAAATATTTCTAGGGATTTAATTAGTGTTGAAACTTCTCTAGATCTCTCCTCCGATCACTCCCCCACTATCGTTACAATTTGTAACCCACTAAGAAGTGACTTACCTCACCCATATACGAAGATGACCAATCGTGTTAATTGGCTGGGATTTAAAAAATATCTTAGTAGTCATTGCACGGAAAATATTGCGTTAAGAACACCCAATGACATTGAAACTAACATTGCCAATCTTAACGAAATTATTAAACAGGCTGCTGAACATGCCACTACCTCCCATCCGCAGTCTGGGTTTAATAAAATTTATTCCAGGGATATTGAACATCTCGTATGTGAAAAAAGAAGACCTAGAAGGGAATGGCAACAGCACAGATCACCCCAACATAAACTCAGACTTAAAGAATGTTCTAAACGACTTCAAGAGTTGCTTGCATCTGAAAAAACTGCATCTCTTAAAAATTATTTGGAAGGTCTTGATGTCACACCGACATCTAATTACTCTTTGTGGCGCGCTGCTAGAAAGCTTAAAACCCCCGTTGAGTTTAAGCCACCTCTGCGCACATCTACCGGAGATTGGGCAAGAAGCGATACGGAAAAATGCAAAATATTTGCTGAGCATTTAAAATCCGTATTTACCTCAAATACATGTACTGGTGTTGCTGATTTGCCGAATGTAGTTGCTCTACCCCCTCGAGCCTTAAAGTTTAAGATGCGTGATGTACATAAAGTAATTGCTGAACTCAAGCCAAAGAAAGCTCCAGGTATTGATGGAATTAGTAACAAGATGCTGATGAACTTGCCGCATATTGCAATAAGAATCTTGCTGTTTATTTCTAATGCCATATTACGACTGGAGTATTATCCACAACTCTGGAAGCTTGCAAAAATCAAAATGATTCCAAAGCCGGGAAAAGATCTTACTAAAGCTGAGTCATATAGGCCAATAAGTTTGCTGTCAACTATGTCAAAACTCTTCGAAAAGCTGCTCATGACAAAATTGTCCCCAACCTTAACAGATAGTGGTTGCATCCCAGACCATCAATTTGGTTTTAGAAGTCAGCATAGCACCATTGAACAAACTCATAGATTAGTTCAATTTATAAGAAAAACATTTGAGGAAAAGAAGTATTGTTCTGCCCTGTTTATTGACGTTTCTCAGGCATTTGATAAAGTGTGGCATGAAGGTCTAATTCTAAAATTAAAATCATATCTACCAATAAATTTAGTGAATTTATTAGAAAGTTACATTACTACCCGGAAGTTCATGGTTGTGGAAGGAGAATTCATGAGTGTGCCCGAATCTATATCATCCGGTGTGCCACAGGGGAGCATACTGGGGCCAGTTTTGTATTTAATTTATACTTGTGATATGCCTTTGAGCAGCAATATCCATACATCTACGTTTGCCGATGATACAGCCTGCCTTAGTATGCATGAAAACCCTCACGAGGCTTTCCGATATTTACAAGAACATATTACACAATTGGAAATGTGGTTGAACTTATGGAGAATTAAGGTAAATGAACAAAAGTGTGTCCATATAACGTTTACCCTACGAAGAGATACTTGTTCCCCAATTCGAATCAATAATCAAAATATTCCTCAACACTCCCAAGTGAAATACCTTGGTATACACCTTGATCGAAGGCTTACATGGAAACATCATACTGACTTTAAGCTAACTCAGATGAAAATTAAGTTATCTCAAATACACTGGTTGATTGGCAGAAATTCAACACTTAGCATGGACTGTAAACTTTTATTATACAAGTCGCTTTTAAAGCCAATATGGTGTTACGGTATCCAGTTATGGGGCACTGCTTCAGCTTCCAATGTAGAGAGAATCCAACGAAGGCAAAACAAAATTTTACGGTTAATAACATCGGCTCCATGGTACATCAAAAATTCTAATATACATCGTGATTTAAATATGCCACTAGTGACTGAAGAAATTGCAAAATACGCAGGCAAATATTTAACAAAACTCGAGTCACATCCTAATCCGGTTGCTCGTAATATTTTGAACTTTACTGGACACATCCGCTTAAAAAAGAGGGACACAAGGGCTCTATTACTCAACACGCCAAATGGGATTTCTTGAAAATACTTTTTTTATACTTTTTTATAATTTTTTTTTCTTTTTTTATTATCACTACTTATGTATTATTTATAACTATTAACAAGTTTATGTCCGACAGTGGTCGGTCCTAATAATTATATTTTAGATTTAAGATTTGAATACTTATTGTTAGTTCATATTTGAAGATACAATAAATAAATACATGTATTAAAAAAAAAAAAAAATTTTGGCGATTTTATAATTTTGGATTTTTTAGTTTCACCGTTTTTGAAAATTTCCAGAGTTTAACTGTTACGGTTTCCAAGATACAGCAATTTGTAAAAATTACATATTCAAAATTTCATTAACTGATGGACCACCCTTTAACTTAAATTTTTTTAATTTTCCTGTTAATTGTTGTAGCCTATATAAAAATACACTAATTTTACAAATTTCAAGTGTCAATATACATATGTACATACAATTGTATGTATATTACATGGGATTTTAAAAGTTTTCGTCGCTCATTTTGGAACACCCTTTAATATTTTGCTTTTATATATTTGTTGTTGTAGCGAAGAAAGCTCTAGCCTTCTAGACGAAAGAAAATATCCTTCTTCCTAAAACATGAAATATGTTTAATTATTAGGAAAAAAGTTAAAGTTTTCCAAACCTGGAAACCTGTAAATCGCCAAAACAAACAAAAAATTGCCTATATGAAAAAAATCGCCAGAAATCAAAAAAATCGCCAAAATTAAAAAAACGCCACAATTCGAAAAAATCGCCAAAACGAGAAAAAAGTGTCAAAACAAAAAAAATTCTCACAATTTCATTAACTGATGGACCACCCTTTAATTTAAATTTTTTTAATTTTAGTGTTAATTGTTGTAGCCTTTATAAAAATACACTAATTTTGTATTTTTTAGTTTTTCCGTTTTTGAAAATTGCAAGAGTTTAACTGTTACGGTTTCCAAGATATAGCAATTTGTCAAAATTACATATTCAAAATTTCATTAACTGATGGGCCACCCTTTATTATAAATTTTTTTCATTTTAGTGTTAATTGTTGTATTCTATATAAAAATACACTAATTTTACAAATTTCAAGTGTCAATATACATATGTACATACAATTGTATGTATATTACATGGGATTTTAAAAGTTTTCGTCACTCATTTTGGAACACCCTTTAATTCTTAGCTTTTATATATTTGTTGTTGTAGCGACCAAAGTTCTACATACACTGTCCAAATTTCAGACCCGTAGCTTTTACCGTTCCTGAGAAAATAGCCTTCTTCTTAAAACATGAAATATGTTTAATTATTAGAAAAGAAGTTAAAGTTGTCCAACCCTGGTAACATTTTTTTAATTTGTTAAATTAAATTTTTTTTTTATTAAAAATGCAAATTTTATTCATACCGAAGTATAAAATAAGTTAATTTAATAAAAAAGTAATAAAAACTAGTGTTCGGTAGTTATTTTCTGTGGGAAAATAGAGTTTGAGCTTTCCAGCTCTGAAACCGTCTGCTCGATTTTACTGATTTTCAATAGCAAAATTTTTCGGAACGAAGTCTCTAGCTCTTCTGGGAGCTTGGGAAAACCGATTTCACGTACAGACAGACGGACTGACAGACAGACGGACAGACGGACATCGCTTGTTCGTCTTCCCTATGCATAAGGATCCAAAATATATATACTTTATGTGTCGCTTATTAATATTGTAGAAATTACAAACGGAATGACAAACCTATATATATCCTTTTACCATTTTTTGGTACAGGGTATAAAAATAAACAAACAAAAGTGCCCTTGAGGAATACTCTATATGAGTACCTCAAAAACAAATAACTGTGAAGTGAGTTCTAATGGCAGAAATACCTATATTAATGTGAGTTCTGAAGCTCTTAATGAAAATAATAAAAATAAAAAATCTGATGATAGACTTACTGAGAGCTCTGAAGCTCTTAATGATAACAAAATAAATAAGAAATCTGATAGTAGACTTTTTTTTATCGGCGAGGCCACTTTTTCGTCAGCGATCAACTTCGCTTTGTCCAATGCCAACTAGTGATCCGTTAACAATACCGTTGCCTAGTACTTCTACATTTAACTACTACTTATAATGACTGGCATGATGCAAAGAATGCTACGAATGCAGTCTACACTGCTTCAAGCATTAGTTTACAAGCCATGAACACGTTAAAGATAAGTTTCTCGAACGCAAACGGCATTCGCCAGCATAAAAATGAACTTGAGCACTTCCTCACGGAAAAAAAAATTGATATAATGTTTGTTTCTGAGACTCATTTGACTTCAAGAAGTCTATTCAAAGTTAATGGCGACATTGTATATGATTCAAAGGACCCAAGAGGAAGAGCTTGCGGGGGATCAGCAATTTTAATAAAGTCAAGACTCAAGCATTATATTCTTGACAACATTTGTGAAGTACTTCTACAAGCAACGAATATTTGTATCGAAAATTTTTGCACAAATTTTTTCATATCATCAATTTATTCCCCTACTAGATTTACTGAGGATCAATACGAGGATTTTTACAAATCTCTTGGCCCTTGTTTCGTAGCAGCTGGAGACTATAATTCAAAACATTCTTTCTGGGGTTCGCGTCTTATCACACCTAGAGGACGAGCGTTGTTCAACACAATTTAAAAAATGGGCTTGGACGTCATTTCGAGTAGGGAGCCCACTTACTGGCATACTGACATACATAAAATTCCGAATATTATAGATTTTGGCGTCATGAAAAATATTTTTAGGGAATTAATTCACGTTGAAGCTTCCCTAGATCTATCGTCCGATCACTCTCCCACGATCGTTCCAATATGTAGCCCACTGAGAAGTGCTCTACCTCACCCATATGTGAAAATGGTCAGTCATGTTAATTGGCTGCGATTCAAAAAATATCTTAGTAGTCATTGCACTGAAAACATTAAGCTAAGAACTCATGATGATATTGAATTTAAACATTGCTAATCTTAACGAAAATATTAAGCAGGCAGCTGAACATGCCACTTCCTCCCATCAGCAGACTGGGTTTAACAAAATATATTCTACAGATATTGAACATCTCGTATGTGCAAAAAGAAGAGCTAGAAGAGAATGGCAACAGCACAGATCACCCCAACATAAAATTAGATTAAAAGAGTGCACTAAAAGACTCCAAGAACTGCTTGCATATGAAAAAACTGCATGTCTTAAAAACTATCTAGAAAATCTCGATGTCACAGTTAGGTAGTTGCGCTACCCCCTCGACCCATAAAATTTAAAATGTGTGATGTACAAAATCTAATTGCTGAACTCAACCCGAAGAAAGCACTGGGTATTAATGGAATTAGTAACCAAACGCAAATAAAATTGCCTCGTATTGCATTTAGAATCATGTTATTCATTTTTAATGCCATTTTACGACTAGAATATTATCCCTACAGCTGGAAGCTTGCCAAAGTTAAAATGATTCCAAAGCCGGGCATAGATCTGACCAAGGCAGAATCATACAGGCCAATAAGCCTGCTATCAACAATGTCAAAACTTTTCGAAAAACTGCTCATGTCAAAATTGTCCCCAATTCTAATTGGTAGTGGGTGCATCCCAGACCATCAGTTTGGTTTTAAAAGTCAGCATAGCGCCATTGAACAAACGCAATATATAAGAAGAACATTTGAAGAAAAGAAGTACTGTTCTGCACTGTTTATTGACGTTTTGCAGGCATTTGATAAAGTGTGGCATGAAGGTCTAATTTTAAAATTAAAATCGTATCTACCAATAAATTTGGTGAATTTATTAGAAAGTTACATTACTACCCGGAAGTTCTAGGTTGTGGAAGGAGAATTCATGAGTGTGCCCGAATCTATATCATCCGGTGTTCCACAGGGGAGCATACTGGGGCCAGTTTTGTATTTGATTTATACTTGTGATATGCCTTTGAGCAGTAATATCCATACATCTACGTTTGCCGATGATACAGCCTGCCTAAGTATGCACCAAGATCCTCATGAGGCTTCTCGATATCTACAAGAACATATTACACAACTGGAACTATGGATAAAATTATGGAGAATTAAGGTAAATGAGCAAAAGTGTGTTCAGGTAACATTTACCCTACGAAGAGATACTTGTTCCCCAATTCGAATCCACAATCAAGTTGTTCCTTAGCATTCACATGTAAAATGCCTTGGTATACACCTTGATCGACGACTTACATGGAAACACCATATTGACACAAGGGCTCTATTACTCTACATGCCAGATGGGATTTCTTGAAAATACTTTTTTTATACTTTTTTATAATTTTTTTTTCTTTTTTGATTATCACTACTTGTGTATTATTTTAATTTGAAATTTATTTGCTTGTGGTTTAGCTTGGTCTATATACGTATTTCATTGGCGCTTAAACCAAATCATCAGTAGACTTCAACCACAAATTTTGAACAGTCACAAACCTCTTACTTTATGCACAGACTTTCAAAAATTATATGAGAATTCATAGAACAATAATATTTTTGAAAATCACAAAGACAAAATAAGTTTGGTAGGCTTTGAAACTCATACAAAACCCAGCAAATAATTTATATTCGATATGAATCTATTTTATTTTTCTACACCTTATTTATAACTATCACTAAGTTTATGTCCGACAGTGGTCGGGCCTAATACTTATATTTTAGATTTAAGATTTGAATACTTATTGTTAGTTCATAATTGAAGATACAATAAATAAATAAATGTATTAAAAAAAAATAGCAGTTTTGTTAAATGTTAACCCATACTTGTCAATGGCACCCCTGTGTTAAAATCATGCGTTCTGCACATAAATTGAAACCATTAATATGCAGTAGAACCCATGCTTTATGATATGACTTTGACCACTTTCACAATTAAGGGCACATATGTACGTATATTAAAATAAGGCAGAATTTACATCTAGCATGTGTGTCATGTGCAAATAAGCGTAACCACTAATTACTAATGCAGAACTGTTTTATTCAGACACGTGTATATTAATTTAAACACTCTCATACATAACTAATCACAATTTTATAGAATTCAACATGATTAGAAACTGTTTAAATCAATAAATATATGTCTGAATCATACAGTTTTTCATTAGTAATTAGTGGTTATTCTTTATTTTGCACATGTCACACAGATGTTAACCCGGCCTAAATTTTAGATCTTTAAAATAAAATGCAACTAGTTATGAATAAAATAAAATCCCAACTGATATTTTTTTTATTTGTTTTTATAAATTAAAAATATTTCCTTCATATACGTACATATATATATATATGAACTATAAAGCAATTTTTCTGAAGAATTTTAGAAAATAATATTAAACAGAAATACATAACTGCCTATTTGTATTGCAAATATCTGTGAATAAAAAATTTATTCTCAAAACAGAAGAACGTTAGTTCGTATTCCCAACTCAAAATTTGTTTAAATTTTTTTAAATTAAAATTAAAATTAAATTTTTCAGAAGTTTTTTTTTAATTTTTAAATTTGTTTTTGTACGTAAATTATCACTTACGATAAAATTCTACGGCCTGTATCTTAAAAATTATCAACATTTTTGATAATTGGAAACTATGGATAGGCCCATACAATTTTAATTTCAATTAAAAACTAGTTTTTCGATTACATGTCGCTTATGATAAAATCGAAAAGGGCTCAATGTACAACATATAGTATAGGACTGTATAGAAGTTTTCTGAAAAATTTTGGAAAATAAAATCAAACAAATATATATATGTGTGCAGGTACATATTTGTTTTTTTTCAATACCTATTTGCAAATAATCGAACCTTCATCATTAATTGAACTTAGCCAGGGAATCAATCGAGGGCGTCTACTCTGTAATACAAAACGAAAGAAAATTCTTTCGAATTTACATGTTATTAACATTGCACTTAGAAAGCATTTGCTTTCGTTTCGAACTGCACAGTAAACACACAGTCCAACTGTATATCAATCAACAGTACTTTTTAGTTAATTTATTAAAAAAAAAACAAAAATCACTCACTCAAACACCCTTAAACAATATTGTGTACTTTGAAATACATAGTACATACATACATACATCGATGGCTTAATATAAAAAAGGCGGAACTTAAATTTTCGATATTTTATAGGAGAAGCAAAACACTAAAGAAAATCTAGAGCATTTACATGAAGAAATAATCGCTCAAGTCTCCATAAGTTCTTGATTTTAAACTGTAACGTAATAAGATTTTTAAGGAAGATGCAATTTTACATACGCTGTCTCCCAGAAAACGTAAGAAACGCGATTTCTAAAAAAATCGAGACATGCCCTTTTTATATTAAGACATCGATATGTATTCATAAAAATCCGTTATTTATTTTTTTAACATATACATACTGAAATGATTTATTTCATTTTGCTTCTGCTTTCGCTTTTGAAAAATACAATATTTTCAGTCAAAGCAAAATCACAAAACGTTTTATGACTAATTGCGCAGAACTTTCAGCTGTCAACGATTTGAAAATTTTTAATTTGATTAGCTTTTGCTTTCGGTTAGTATCAGAAGTAAAATCAGAGGTTGGAAGTTGCAAACAGTCACAGTCAAAAAAACAAAAATTTTTTTGGGTTAATGCCCAGAAGAACAACCCGGAACATATGTATGTAGGAAATTGACCAAAATATGCATTAGTAGGTAAAATAGTTAAAATGTGTATGGGGTTTTACTAAAAAAACGCCATAAATCAGATTCCACAATAATTTTTTCATTGAATAATTCCTTTCATTTGATAGCGCCATCATATTATATCCTACATACTTAAATACTAGTAGTGATGTAACGTCAATTTTTGAAATGTCAATGTCAATTTTTGAAGTTCACGAATACAAGTACGAATATTTCAAACGATATTCGCGAATACGAATATTATTCATATGCGAAATTTATAGACATTAAATTTAATTAATATATTAAAAAATTGTTATGAAAAAGAACTTAATAATCCTTTTTGGCATACTTTAAAGTTAATAAAAAATTACCCAACATTTTAATGATCGTAATTAATTCATATTTGAATACAAAGTAAAAATTTCTATAAATTCGTATTAACTAATATTTTTATCCATTTATTTATTTTGGAAACATAATCGCATTCATATCCGCCTGAAATTAGCGAATACGAATATCTAAAAATGGCCTAATACTCAGTTCTAATACAAATATTCTAACTAACTAACTTTAATTTCTGTTCGAAAAATACACATGAAAACAAAAATTCAGGTTTATTTTTTCTCCAAAAAATAAAAGTCGCAAAACAACAATTATTTTTATAATTACACAGGACAACACGATTTTTAAGTTTGGTACTTTGATGGTAAATTTTCATGCATGTGATACTGAGCTCCAATGCGTTTAAATTACTTTTTTTGAATTGGCTCTGTATCTCGAGATTTTTCATTATTAAGAAAAAAGAGGATACTGCATCACATAATTTGCATTTACTTGACAACCAGTTCTTTGATCAAATAAAAAATACACAGAAAGCTAGAAAACAAATTGACCTTTAAATTACGTCGGCATTAATTTTTTAACAGTTTTATAGTTTCGGAGATATTCGGAAAGTTTTATACAAATAAATATATTTTTTCAAAAAAATTAAGAAAATCGTTTTTTAAAAGACTCATTAAAATTTTAAACTGAGGAAAATTTTATATATTATTAATAATTGTGATACATTCATATGTTATAAATAAAATGAGCCACATTTATTAAAAATCATTCCATTAATTCTGAATTTATTCACAATGAAGTGGTAAAATATATACCCGTATTGCAGCTTTTTTTAATTATTATTTATTTAAAATTAAAAAAAAATAACTAAAAATAGCTGTAATACCACTTAATTAAATTTAGAATTAATGGAATTATTTTTAATAACTGTGGTTGATTTTACTTATAACATATGAATGTATCACAATTAATAATAATATATAAAATGTTCTTCAGTTTAAAATATTCATGAGTCTTTTCATAAACGATTTTCTTATTTTTTTTTTTAAATTTATTTTTTTTATAAAATTTTCAGAATATCTCCGAAACTATAAGACTGTTAAGAAATTAATACGGTCGTAATTAAGAGGTCAATTTGTTTTCTAGCCTTGTGTGTATTTTTTTATTTGATCAAAGAATATGTTCTCAAGTAAATGCAAATTATGTGATGCAGCAACCTCTTTTTAGGGTTCCGTACACCAAAGGTGAAAAAAGGAACCCTATTGTTTTCACTACGCTGTCCGTCTTTCCGTCACACGGTATTTTCTCAGGAACCGTAAGAGCTACAGACCTAAAATTTGGACAGAGTATGTAGAACCTTCGGTAAAAATAAAAAATCCGACAATTATAAAATCGCCAAACCGAAAAAAATCGCCAAAAATTAAAAAAAAAAATGCCAAATCGAAAAAAATCGACAAAAAAATTCTAGCACTAAAATAAATCGTCAAATTCGAATTCTCGTGGTACCTTCATAGCGAACAGTCGATTAGCGGAGTTTTTTCTTACATACAAACAAACAAAAAATTATACAAAAAATTATTCGTAGTACATATTATTCGTAATAGGTACATACTGACTTTAATAAATAAGCTTTATTGCTTTGATCATATTTTTTACATAGTGGAAATAACAACTACAAAAAAAAACGCAAACAAAAAAATATAAACAGTGACATTGAGGAATACTCTATAAGAGTACCTCAAAAACAGACAAACAATCATAAATTACAAAAACAAAAAAAAACCGTAAGCAAAAAAAGACAAAAAGTGCCCTTGAGGAATACTCTATATGAGTGCCTCAAATACAAAAAATTATGAAGTGAGTTCTAACGGCAGAAACGCCTATTTTACTGTGAGTTCTGAAGCTCTTAATGAAAAAAATAAAAATAATAAATCTAATGAAAGTGTTTTTTTAACGGCAAAGCCTATTTTTCGTCAGCGATCAACTTCGCTTTGTCCAATGCCAAATAGTAGTGATTCATTAACATTACAATTGCCTAGTGCTTCTTCATATAAGTCAGTAATATCATCCCCTTCAGGCTCGTATTCGTCACTTAAAAAAGTTATCACTACAGATAACAGTATTTCAAAACCCAAGGTGCAAGTCGGTATGGACAGATATATATAACCGTGGTAAAGCGTGGGCGAAGCCCGAATTCTTCAAAAATTTCATCCGCTCAAAAGATGTCTAGAGATAACAGCGCATCCTCAACTAATCGCCAAAACCGTTTTAAAATTTTGCAAGATGAGAACGACAAACCCGATGTATCCTCGAATAAAACATCCAAGCCGCCACCAATCTACTTGAGAGAGAAAAATTCAAATGGCCTTATTAAAAAATTAATTTCGGTCATTGGTGAAAATAAATTCCACATTGTCCCAATAAAACGTGGCAACATCGATGAAACGAAAATTCAAATTTATGATGAAAAGGATTTCCGCAAAATGGTTTCTGAATTTGAAACAAATAAAACAAGCTTCTACACATACCAGCTCAAGAGCGCTAAAGGCCTGCAGATCGTATTGAAGGGCATAGATTCTTATGTTGTCCCTGAAGAAATAAAAGATGCACTTGTCCTCAAGGGATTTAAGGTAAAGAATGTATCAAACATATTTAACAAAGAAAAAGTACCCCAACCCCTATTTCGTGTTGAACTGGAGCCAAATGATATACAGTTGAAAAAAAACGATACTCATCCTATTTATAGCCTTAAATACCTTTTATACAGAAAAATCACAGTTGAAGAGCCACATAAGCGTGCAGGTCCCGTGCAGTGTCATAATTGCCAAGAATATGGCCATACAAAAGCTTACTGCAATTTACCTACAGTGTGTGTTATCTGCGGTGAATTGCACGGTACTGCAAGTTGTACCAAACCAAAAGATCAAGCGGGAAAAAAATGCAGTAATTGTGGAGGCAATCACACCGCTAACTACAGAGGATGTCCTGTGTACTCTTTCGTCAAGCAGGCTATGGTGCAAAAACCTAAATTAGCTCCAGCTCAACCATTAAACGCGTACTCCGCCACTTTTGCTCAAGTGAGCCAACCAGTTACTTCACGTGTATCGTATGCCGATGCTGCTAAGGCTAGTTCTATTCCCACACCAAATGTTTCACCGCCAAATAATTCAACGAATGCAAATTCAAGCTTTAACTTTAGTCGCCTTGAAGCTACTATTGAGAATCTGGTGCTAACTATAAACAACAAATATGACTACCATGATGCAAGAAATGCTGAGAATGCAGAATACTCTGCTTCAAGCATTAATTAACAAGCCATGAACACGTTAAAAATATGTTTCTGGAATGCAAACGGCATTCGCCAACATAAAAATGAACTTGAGCACTTCCTTACGGAAAAAAATATTGATATAATGTTGGTCTCTGACTCATTTAACTTCTAGAAGCCTCTTTAAAATGAATGGCTACACTTTATATGATACAAAGGACCCTAGAGGGAGAGCATGCGGTGGATCAGCAATTCTAATAAAGTCAAGACTCAAGCACTATATTCTTGACAACATTTGTGAAGAACATCTACAAGCAACAAATATCTGCATTGAAAATTTTTGTACAAATTTCGTGATATCTTCAATTTACTCCCCTCCCAGATTTTCAATCACTGAGGACCAATACGAGAAGTTCTACAAATCTCTTGGACCTTGTTTCGTTGCAGCTGGCGACTACAATGCTAAGCATACGTTCTGGGGTTCGCGTCTTATTACGCCTAGAGGTAGGGCGTTGTTCAACACAATTTCAAAAATGGGTTTGGATGTTATTTCAAGTGGGGAGCCTACTTACTGGCCTACTGACGTACGAAAAATTCCGGATGTTATAGATTTCGGCGTCATAAAAAGTATTTCTAGGGAATTAATTCACGTTGAAGCTTCCCTAGATCTCTCGTCTGATCACTCTCCCACGATCGTTACAATCTGTAGTCCACTGAGAAGCGCTTTACCTCACCCATATGTCAAGATGATAAATCGTGTCAATTGGCTGGGATTCAAAAAATATCTTAGTAGTCATTGCACGGAAAATATTACGTTAAGAACACCCAATGATATTGAATCGAACATTGCAAATCTTAACGAGAATATTAAACAAGCTTCTGAACATGCCACTACCTCCCATCCGTATACTGGGTTCAATAAAATTTATTCTACAGACGTTGAACATCTCGTACGTGAAAAAAGAAGAGCTAGAAGGGAATGGCAACAGCACAGATCACCTCAACACAAAATCAGATTTAAAGAGTGCACTAAACGACTCCAAGAGTTGCTTGCATCTGAAAAAACTGCATCTTTCAAAAATTATCTGGAAGGCCTTGATGTCACACCAGCATCTAATTACTCTTTGTGGCGCGCTGCTAAAAAGCTTAAAACACCCGTTGAGTTTAAGCCACCTCTGCGCACATCTACCGGAGGTTGGGCAAGAAGCGATACTGAAAAAGGTAACATATTTGCTGAGCATATAAAATCCGTATTTACACCAAATACATGTACCGGTGTTGCTGATTTGCCGACTGCAGTTGCTCCACCCCCTCGACCCTTAAAATTTACGATGTGTGATGTACAAAAACTAATTGCCGAACTCAACCCGAAAAAAGCTCCCGGTATGGATGGAATTAGTAACCAGATGCTGATTAAGTTACCTAGTACTGCAATTAGAATCCTGTTATTCATTTTTAATGCCATTTTACGACTGGAGTATTATCCAGACTGCTGGAAGCTTGCCAAGGTTAAAATGATTCCAAAGCCAGGAAAGATCTATCTAAGGCTGAGTCATATAGGCCAATAAGTTTACTGTCAACAATGTCAAAGCTTTTTGAAAAGCTACTCATTACAAAATTGTCTGCAATTTTAACTGATAATGGGTGCATCCCTGACCATCAATTTGGTTTTAGAAGCCAGCATAGCACCATTGAGCAAACGCATAGATTGGTTCAATTTATCAGAAAAACATTTGAGGAAAAGAAGTATTGTTCTGCCGTGTTTATTGATGTTTCTCAGGCATTTGATAAAGTGTGGCATGAAGGCCTGATTTTGAAATTGAAGACATATTTACCAATAAACATTCTAAATCTTTTGGAAAGTTACATTGTAGCACGAAAATTTACAGTTGTGGAAGGACACTTTATGAGTATGCCTGAAACTATCTCATCCGGTGTGCCACAGGGGAGTATACTGGGGCCATTTTTATATTTGATTTATACTTGTGATATGCCTGTGAGCAGTGGTATCCACACTTCTACATTTGCCTACGATACCGCCTGTCTTAGTATGCACGAAAACCCTGATGAGGCATCCCGAAAACTCCAGGAACACATTAGCCAGATGGAACTATGGTTAAACTTATGGAGAATTAAGGTAAATGAACAAAAGTGTGTCCATATAACATTTACCTTACGAAGAGATACTTGTTCCCCCATTCCGATTAATAATCAAATTGTTCCTCAACATTCACATGTTAAATATCTTGGTATACATCTCGATCGACGGCTTACATGGAAACATCACATTTACTATAAGTTAACTCAAATGAAACTAAAATTAACTCAGGTACATTGGCTGATTGGCAGAAATTCAACACTCAGCCTAGACTGCAAACTTTTAATATACAAGTCGCTTTTAAAGCCAATATGGTGTTACGGTATCCAGTTATGGGGCACTGCTTCTGCTTCCAATGTAGAGAGAATTCAACGAAGACAAAACAAAATTTTAAGGTTAATAACATCTGCTCCATGTTACATTAAGAATTCAAATATACATCGTGATTTAAATATGCCACTAGTGACTGAAGAAATTGCAAAATACGCAGGCAAATATCTAACTAAACTCGTGTCACATCCTAATCCGCTTGCTCGTAACATTTTGAACTTTACTGGACACATCCGCTTAAAAAAGAGAGATACAAGGGCTCTAATACTAAACACTCCAAATGAAGTTGCTTGAAAATTTTTTTTTTTTGCTTATCACTACTTATGTATTATTTACAACTATCACTTAGTTATGTCTGACATTGGTCGGGCCTATTAATTATATGTTAGATTTAAGATTTGAATACTTATTGTTAGATCATATATGAAGATACAATAAATAAAAAAACATGCATAAAAAAAAATTCGAAAAAATCGCCAAAATGAAAAAAACTCCAAAAACCGAAAAAAATGCCAAAAAGCGAAAAATGCGCCAAAACCAAAATAATTGCCAAAATTAAAAAAAATCGCCAAAACTAAAAAAAATCGCCAAAATTAAAAAATCGCCAAAAACAAAAAAAAATCGCATAAATAAAAATAAAGCGCCAAAAACCGAAAAAAATCCTCAAAAACGAGAAAAAAAAATGCCAAAACTAAACAAAATCGCCAAAACAAAAAAAAAACACCTATATGAAAAAAACGTCAAAATTAAAAAAATCGCTAAAATAAAAAAATCGCCAAAATAAAAAAACGCGGAAATATTAAAAATCGCCAAAATTAAAAAAAAGATCAAAAACCAAAAAAACGCCAAAACGAGTGAAAAGTGTAAAAAATTTAACAAAACCCCAAAACTAACAAAAAACGCTTAAAACAGAAAAAAACCCAAAATCTAAAAAAAATTCCAAAACTATAGTTTTATTGCCTAAAGTTCGTATTGAATTACATATCTCGTGTCCGTACGGAACCCTTCGTGTGCGGGTCAAACTCGCACTTCACTAAATTTATTTCTTAATAACGGAAAATCTCGAGATACAGAGCCAATTCAAAAAAACTGATTTAGAGGGATTGATACACAGTACTTAGTGTATACAAATTGACGAAGAAATCTTTGACATACATAATAATTTCATTTTGTTGACCTGTGTTATGAATTGATTAGGCTAAAGTTCGTATCGCTATGTAAGCCAAATTACATGTGATAATTTTTAAGAAACAAATACCTACATAATATCAAATTTGTTTGAAAATATTCGGACAAACACTAGAAGAGCGAAACCACGTACAATTATTTCTGCTTGAAAAAAGAAAATCAGCTATTAGTCGTCGTCCATACAGTGAAACATTTGCTGCAAAACATTTGAGTTTGTAGACGACAGGGGAAAGAGGAATTGCAAAGGGTACTTTGTTTCATGTACACGAAGTTTCTTTAGAATACCTCATTCTCCCCTCATTCTCATGAAAAATATATGAGAAAATGTATTAACCTTAAAAACAAAAACTTCACAATATGGACACGAATGCAGTTTCAAAATAGAAAACAAAAATGTTTTGCAGCAAATGTTTCACTGTATGAACGACGACTTTAGAATTATTTCCGGTTAAAAAAAATTAACATTTTAAAGTCATTGGAGTTTAGAAAAATAAATCTAGTTAACAATTAAAATGGTGTTTTATATTTCTTTGTATGTAGTTGTTTTTTTTTAATTCTAGAATACTTATTATATTTGGTCCCTGTTTCATTTCTTTTTCAAAAATATATTGTGAAAAAAATAAGTTTTTATCTACGTTCGAACTCAGCCTACGAGAACTAACAGGCCGACTTCTTATTTATTAGCCATGCTAGCTCACAAATCTTAATGTATTTTGTATTAAATATATTCAGACAACATAATAAGCAAATTAAACACACTCAAACAATCCCATCTACTTTTATACGCATACATATCGTCAGATTAAATGCAAACGGACGTAAAAACACAAAATTTCGAAATCGAGTTTTTGATTGTTACGGTTAATTTTTTCAAACTACATTTTCACGCAAATATTTAGACCTCTGCGATCAAAAAGGACGACTTTATTAAAGAAATTCAATCGGACGTAATAAGGAATGCATATATTTTTTAGTGCAAATATTGTAAGTAACATAAATCTCATATATGTATATATACCTACACAGGAGAACAGATTGATTAAAAATCAGTTAGAGCAACAAATATTTACTTATGTATTCTAATGTTCCATATTTGCTACCAATTATCAATTAAATGTACGATTTTTTCATATTTATAAGCAAAAAACCATAGTTACCGAAATTTTATTGTAACTGAATAAAATGTTAACTCAAACAATTTTTTATTCTGAATACATTTGTGGAAAAATTTGTGGAATGTAATAAACAAAAAATAAAAATTAAATAGAAATGCCATAGTATAAAACAAAAAAATAATTACACAATATTTTACATAAGCTAATCGTAAAATATTATGGTATAAGTGCTATTATTCTGAAGTGAAATTATGTGTACAAATACTTGTATTATTTATTATGTTTATGCAATTTTTTGATAGGAAAATGTATCTGTGTAATAACACCGACCGCCGAACACCGACAAGGGATGTTACATTGCACAACATGGATAAAAAAATTGCACATTTCACTTCAGAATAGAAGCAAAAGATTAAGAATAATTTGCCATAAATATAATAATATACTTACCTTTTTATTCTGCACAAATTGTTTATATAAACATATGTATGTATGTACATGAGCCATGTCTACCAATGATTATTTATAAATACCAATTATATTATTATTAATTAATTATTTCTATGGCCAAAACTAAAATTCTCTGTTGCAATAACCATTTTTTTCTAAAAATTCACATATCGTTAATGAAAAATTGGTGTTTACAAAAAATAAATTCGTTCATTACAACAGAATTGTGTAGTAGTTGTTGTAACCGACAAAATTCGATTGGGAAATTCGGTTATCACAACAAATCTGTATTCTCTGTGTATATAGAGAGGAAATAGATGGTTAAAAAATATACTTAAGTATCCATACTAAAAGTATATTTCAAAGAAAATTTTCAATAATACTTTATTCTTATTGATTCTGAAACGTTTTTTGTTCCTCCTGTAATAAATATTAAAGTGTAGTCACATCCTTTTGCGTTTAGGGTGACGATATTTATAACAAATCAATGCTCTTTAACAAGCGCTTATTTACCTACCCCCTTATGCAAAAAAAATATTTTACTTTAGCTTTCAAGTTCATAGTAGTTGCCAAGCACTTTAAGGCTAACATTGTTAAGAAATTGTATGCAAAACACAACTTTAATTATTTTGTTATTTAAAAATAAATATTGGTAACACCACCGTGTTCAACAACCACTTCACAGCTTATACCATGTTCAGACGGCAACATGAACCAATTGGTTGGCTTTTTGAACCACGATTGCCAACCATGCCGTTCAAACGACACATTCGTGGTTCGTTTTGACAAATATTTTTGCTTCAGTGGTGCCAACTTATCCGTTTTCGGGTTATATTTAACACGTATGCAGTCACTTAAAAATCGAAAATAATGTATGCCCAAAACTAAAACAAACCCGCACATCTAGCACTCTTTACAATTATCTTTCAGCCCTTTTAGCCCTTTTTACTTATTGTTCAATATGGTTACATTTTAATCTTTGTGAACTTGTTCCCCTTTAATATAGCAATATCGACTTTTCATTACTTTTATTAATAATAATAAAATGAGGAAGAATCTAGAATATTCAGCTGTTTCTTCCAAATTTTTCGTGCTTTGAAAGATATAAAAACAGACAATGTATGTATGTTTCTGGAAGTGCGAGAAATTTAAATTTTATTTAATACCGACCAATTTTATATGTATGTACTTATGTAAACATATGTATATACATATTTACTTCTATTATATGTATATGTGATATGTACACCTTATATGCACCTTATTGTAATGTATTGATCTCAAGATAGTTATCTATTTTTTAATAATATATTTTACAAAAATGTTTTTGATTTACAACAGAAACATTTTAAAACTACCCCGTTTTCGCGCTTATTAGAAAAAGTTTACTTAATTTTGCGCTGAACGTATAATTTTTGAATTTAACACTTTTTCAAAAAAATGTTACGCGTTTTGAGTATCAATAATTGTTTGATGTATGTGTGTACTTATAAACATACATCCATATATACATACGTGAATAGCTGGCACGAGTTTTATATGCTGTGTTGTTTGCTTTTTTACTGTGGATAAACAAATTAAGAAAAAATAATTAATAAAAGGTGTTCTAATATGTTTAATTCATACACACATCCATTTTTATGGGTTTGCTTTTTATTTACTCATGTGTGCATGTGTATGTTTATGTGTGTACTCATTTTATTTTGATAACTAATTCAGATAAATTAGCGATAATTTGTTATCAAGACTAGAGGTGATAGCAATTTCTGCATGGTTCGCAGTAAGGTTCAAAATGCACCAAGTTGGTTCGCTCTCAAAAATTTGTATGGCGAAGCATGTTGATTCAATCAAGATTCGACCGCGAACCGTGATGAGAGAGTGAACCTCGATAATTGCTGTCCGTGTGAACATGGTATAACTCATGCGGACAATAATTATGCATTGTTCATAGTGTTGTGTTAAAAGAGTAAATGAAATATGTTAGCCATTCGTCTTAATCATATTTATCTTAAGAGATATACACTGAAAGAATTTCCGGCTGAAATTCTATGAATTTCGACACTAATCTAATGAAAAATTCATTAAAATTCAACCAACGTCACGCTTCGTTGGATTAATGAAACCAGTTTCGTTAAAATTATTTTATTGAAAACTTCATCAAATTTATTTAACAGTGTAACTTCATCGATACAATAAAATAATTTCATGAAAAGAATGAAATAATTTAAATATATGTAAATGGGTTTCTTAATAATTAGAAAATATTTTTGCCATAAATCCAATAAAATATTCTAATAAAACCAGAATATCAAGGAAGCAATTCCAATAAAGTTGTTTCAAAATATTCATGAAATTTTCATTGGATTTGTGAAATTATCATTAAATTTTGTGAAAAATTTTTAATGAAATTGTTTCATTGGATTTATGAAGCAAAATTCTTTCGGTGTAGGAACGTACGTACTCATTGAAAGTTCTATGACTTCTTTATATTGTGCCTACTGTTTGGTGGTGATGAGCTGTCGAAGTTAATTTTTCAATTTTTAGTAGATTACAAAGTTCGGTCAATATAGAATTTTTATATTCTGTTCTCATGTCCGAAATGAACGTCTTCATTGGACCATAGCAATGCACAAAATGTTAAAAATTTTGCCTTAGCGATTGTTTTAGCGCTTTTGTCTCTTATTGGTATAGTAACTAATGCTCTTATGCAAAAACGATTGTTAAAGTTAAAGCATGCGTTAAAACCGGTTTTGCCATACAAAATTTGTATGTTAAACCATTTTTAAGTTTACAAATTTTGTTTGCATAAGGGAGTAAATATTTAATTAAATCACACATTATTGTGATTGCGTATTTATTTCCAAATAATGATTTTGGCAATGGTCTTATTGTGTCTACCACTACCGTATCAAATGGTTTTGTTGGCGTTGGAGTCACAGTCATTGGACTTTTATTCTGTTTTTAAGTTTTGGCAGTTTGACATCATTTTCAAATAGCATTATCTCTTTATTTTTCTAATGTTTTATACAGTCCACAATGTCCTCCTTCTATGGGATCATCGTGATATTTCAGCATAATCTCAACAATTACCTTAGCATTCTTATTATCAATTTGGTTCACCTCATTCAGTAGCGCTAGTTTAATTTTATTCAATATTTTATTGCCCATAATTTTAAATTCATTATAGAGATAAATTCGAAAATTTTCTCACTAGGTGCCAGTTGTAAATTATGTATATTGTGTTTACCGGAAAACTTTTTCGAGCGGCGAGAAAAATTGTCCTGAGTAAAAATTCTCATTAGTAAACAAATCATTAATATGTATATATGGTACTATAGATTTTCCACGTTTGATATAACATCTTCCGGGGGAAATCTTTAGTTTATAGTATTTTCTGACGTCAGTGTTTTTTAAAGGTACATACACATATACTGGGCTTATCATTATTTTTATTTCATATACATATATGCTGTTTATTTATTATACCCTTTACAAAAAAATGGTAAAAGGGTATATATAGGTTTGTCGTTCCGTTTGTTTCTACAATATTAATAAGCGACACATAAAGTATATATATTCTGGATCCTTATGCATAGGGAAGACGAAAAAGCGATGTCCGTCTGTCCGTCTATCTGTACGTGAAATCGGTTTTCCCAAGCTCCCAGAACAGCTAGAGACTTCGTTCTTAGACTGGTGTGTCAGAAATTGTCCGAAAAATTTTGCTATTGAAAATCAGCAAAATCGGGCAGACGGTTTCAGAGCTGGAAAACTCACTCTGTTTTCCCATAGAAAATAACTACCGAACACTAGTTTTTATTACTTTTTTTATTAAATTAACTTATTTTATACTTCGGTATGAATAAAATTGGTATTTATAATTAAAAAAAAAATTTCTAAAATTTCACAAAATAAAAAAACGTTTCCAGGGTAGGAAAACTTTAACTTTTTTCCTAATAATGAAACATATTTCATGTTTTAGGAAGAAGGCTATTTTCTCAGGAACGGTAAGAGCTACGGGTCTGAAATTTGGACAGTGTATGTAGAACTTTGGTCGCTACAACAACAAATATATAAAAGCTAAGAATTAAAGGGTGTTCCAAAATGAGTGACGAAAACTTTTAAAATCCCATTTAACATACATACAATTGTGTTTACATATGTATATTTGAAATTTGTAAAATGAGTGTATTTTTATATAGGCTACAACAATTAACACTAAAATTAAAAAAATTTAAATTAAAGGGTGGTCCATCAGTTAATTAAATTTTTACTATGTAATTTTGACAAATTGCTATATCTTGGAAACTGTGAGAGTTAAACTCTTGAAATTTTCAAAAACGGTCAAACTAAAAAATCCGAAAATTATAAAATCTCCAAAAATTTTAAAAAATTTCCAAAACGAAAAAAATCGCCAAAATAAAAAAAACGCTAATATTAAAAATAAACGCCAAAAACCGCAAAAATCGCATAAACAAAACAAATGCTTATATGAACAAAAATCACCAAAAATTAAAAAAAAATCGCAAAAACGAAAATAAATCGTTAAAATTAAAAAAACGCCAAAAACCGAAAAAAATCGTCAAAACAAAAAAAAATTTACTATCAGGCCTGTCACAGAAATACATTTTGATCGAATTTCGTTTTAATCCGAAAAAAGCTTCTTCAGAAAACGAAAATCTGTCAATTTTCTCGAATTGAAATCACTTTTAATTTTGTGGTCGAATTAGTAGTTTTTGTACCTGTTAGTACAAAAACAAGTGCATAACATTTTTATTTGTTCAAAGAAACACCTTTTTTAAGCTTTCAATTACAATTTATTGATATTATTTATGTAGCCAAGAATTCTTGTTACCGTTTAAATAGTTGTCAAGAAGTATGTTCCTTGGCATGCTCAAGTGCCAAATAAATGAGTCATGGTATGACCCGGGCCTGCAACCGTCTACAGCGCGCACTTGCATTTTATAATCACATATCTGAAATAAAGGAAATAGACTGCTTTTAATATTAAGAACAAAATAAAAATTTCAAGTAATTTCTTACAATCATTGCATTAATGCTAAATGTTCCCTTTCTGTTTAAGTAGAGAGATTCATCTTCAGATGGTTTACAGAGCTTGATGTGAGTACCATCAACACAACCTATAACACCCGGTATCTGGAATTTCTGAAAAAAAATAATTTTTGACTTTTCAATATCGTCTTCCGTCATCTGCAGCTTTATCCAGCGTGGGCATAAAATATTCTCCGCTGCAGTTATTACCCTCCACATCAAGGTTGATACCGTGCTTCTCTCCAAATAATATCATTATCTTTAGCTGCAAACAATGTATGTATTTATATTACTTACTTGTTACAGTTGTACACAGTACTTACCTATAACACCTTGAAATGAGCCTGTGCCTAAAAACCGCAATGTGGTTGCCAGTTGTATACTTGATGGAATTGAAGAACTTTTGAGGTAAGGACTCAATTTTTGTAAAACCATTACGAATGCTTCTTTGTTTAAACGATAATAACTGATAAAACTTAAAATACAGAATTACACTTAATACACTTACTTACTTACTTACTTACTTACACTGTGTTAGGATTAGAAAGTGGATCTGAGGCATCTCTTAAGCTTCTTCGACGTAACTTTTCAACGGAATGTTGACGGTTTTGAGTATTCAATACCAAAATAATTGAAACTCCCACCATTTTATTATTTTAATTTTTTGTAACTTTTATATAAATTGTTATTTCTTTACTTTATTTTGTTTTTTTCTTTAATAAACATATGTTTTTGTTTTGGTTTACACAATGTTGCCACATTTAACGCACAATATTGCCACATGTAACTGAAAAATAACAAATCTAAAATTTGTCGTAATGGAGTAAATCGAGCAAAGTCTGAAGAAAACAACTTGATCGAAATGAAAACTCGGAATCAAAACCATTCCGAATAATCGCACAATGACAAAAATCCGCAAAAATCGGCAAAACAAAAAAAATGCTTATATGAACAAAAAGCGCCAGAAATAAAAAAATCGCTTAAATGAAAAATAAATCACCAAAATCAAAAAAAAATCGCCAAAACGAAAATAAATCGTTAAAATTAAAAAAAAAGCCAAAAACCGAAAAAAATCGCCAAAACCAAAAAAAATCGTCTATATGAAAAAAAATCGCCAAAAAAATTAAAAAAATCGCTTAAATGAAAAAAAAATCGGCAAAATCAGAAAAATCCGCCAAGACGAAAAAAAGTCACCAAAATTAAAAAACCCCAAAAACCGAAAAAAGTCGTCAAAACGAGAAAAAAGTGTCAAAACTAAAAAAATTGCCAAAAAGAAATAAGAACGCCAAAAACCGAAAAAATCGCCAAAGCAAAAAAAAAAATTGCCTATATGAAAAAAAATCGCCTAAATGAAAAAAATTGTCAAAATTAAAAAAATTGCCAGAACGAAAAAAAATCGTCAATATTAAAACAAAAGCCCAAAATCCGAAAAAATCGCCAAAATGAGGAAAAAGTGTCAAAACTAAAAAAAATTGCCACAAAAATATAAAAAAATAGAATATATGCAAAGTAAAAAAATCGCCTAAAAAAATCAAAAAAATCGCCAGGACGACAAAATCGCCAAAATTAAAAAAGACGCCAAAACCGAAAAAAATCGCCGAAACCAAAAAAATTGCCTATATGAAGAAAAATCGCCAAAACTAAAAAAATCAGCAATATAAAAAAAATCGCCAAAATCTAAAAAGCACCAAATTTAACATAATGCCAAAAACTTAAAATTGTATGAAAGTATGAATTTTTTCACAATATTAATATGTACCTAAATATCTCTGTACATATGTATGTATCTCTATACTACATAAACGCACTTTGGTAAAGGGTATATAAGATTCGGCACAGCAGAATATAGCACTCTTACTTGTTTGTTTCTGTATTGGTCGTCGATATAGTTGTGACTTTTAATACAGAACAAATTTTATTACTCATGTCTTTTAGGTTATTTATTTTAATTTGCGATAGAGCGTCAGCAACATAGTTCTCCCGAAGCTCAAATTTAGATTTGGATGGTAAATTTTTACTGATATAATCCCAGGGGAAGTTCGGAGATTTCCGAACCATTATCATTTGATTATGTTGCTCTTACGTAGTTATTGTTCTTACGATCATTATTAAGTCTCTGCCGGTTTCTGTAAAAATTGTTATTTTTATATTTGCTGTTGTTATTTCTTCCACGTGATCGTGTTATTAACTCTTTCCAGATTTGTCCATAGTACAAAATGGTATTTTGTTGCCCTGCGGCATCTGTACAAATATTGACAAATCTACTAATAGCATCGTTGACCTGCCTCCATGATAAGCTTGACTTTATCAATGGTGCAGTTTTGTCTTTACTGCAGTTTGTGGCTTAGTCGCATGACAGTCCATCTGAAATGTATGCGGTTTCTAATGCTTTAGTTAAATTTTCTATTTCGCTGCAATAAGCGTTGGCTGTTTTATTGTTTTGTTTTATATTTAGAATTTTTGATGTTAACACTTCCACATACTCTCCCTTCACGATACTTTTTAGTTTGTTTAACATTTCTGATATAGTTGAATCTTTGCTGATTAGATTTCTAGCAGTTCCCTTTAATTTGGTTTTTATTAATGATACTGCCACAGCTTCGTGAGTACCTTTTATTGAATGTACCAGGTACAAGGAGTCAATAAAGGATCGTAAATTTTCTGATTTTCCATCAAAGTCTATAATCAGCTTTGATGCTGTGTTCAAAAATCCACTACAGTTTGAGTCATTGTGGATTCAGTTGTAGACATAGAAATATTAAATGTTACACTTCCGTGTACTGAATTTGATAGTTCGATTTGTATCGATTTTTTATCAGCTAATTTTGAAATTCTGCTTGTTAAATCAAGGAAAAATGCATCTGCTGCTCTTTGGTGAGCTCCTGTAAGCCATAATATATAATAAACCCCAGTGAAAAAAATGTAAGTCATTCTAGTGGAACTACATTTTCATTGCTTCCAAAAAAATCGATTTTTTAATTTGCCGAGAGTGAGCAAAAACCATGTAGAAGCTTACTTTAGTCATACAAAAGCTTGTAACTCCTCCATAGTGTTGGAAAATACTCACCAGAATTAAAAAAAAAATGTTTAAAGAAATTTATGAACTAATTTGAGTCTAAAACTTAAAAGTTATTTTCTTCAATTTAAATGAAAACACTGTTTAGGGCTTAAATTTGTATAAAAAGAAACGGATTGTTAAAATAGGTAACTATTTACCATTTTTCCCAGATGAAAATATTATCATAGAAGACCAAAAAGGGAATTTTCCTTAATATTGCTTCCAATTCATTGACCAGGCATCGAAAAAGAGAACTTCTTGCAATGACAACCCTATGTAAAAATCATTAGATCGGATCGAAATTTTCACTACTTCTGCATCGCAAACTCCACATTTTCATGACTGGGACGTTAAATAAAACTCTTATTTCTTCTAATCTTTTTCAAATGTTCTGAAAATGGTGGTTAATTGTTTCGCTTTCAATTCGTCTATCAATATTGAGACATTTGTATGGACGTTCAAAGTCTTCTTTTATAACTCTGGCTTCAGTAATTATTTCTTTCCATTCCATTGCTCATGTTCCTTTATATCTTATCTAAATCGTTTGCTTTACTGAAATATTTTTTTCTTAGAGCTCTTTTATGTGACAAATATGATTTAAGCAATAAGTTTATTGCTGAAATTATTACCAATATTAGCATTATAAACCACAATGAATTTATTTCCGATTTTTGATCAATGATTATCAAATTAGTAATTACGTTACCATTGGGTTTTTCCATTTTGGATTCTATTTTACCCATATTGAAAAAACAACATTAATAGCTCACCGCTCCAACGCAAAAAATAAACAAGTAAGAGTGCTTTATTCGGCTTTGCCGAATCTTATTTACCCTTTACCAAAGTGCGCTTATGTAGTATGTAGATATTAATTTTGTGAAATTAATAAAAAATACCTCTCGGTATTTTTCGATTAAATATGTTTATTTTTTATATATAAAAATACAAGTTTTCAGGAGAGCAAAAAAGAAACGGTTAGTCTCTTTATACTTCGGTGTTTGGATAAAAGTTCACATGCAATTATTAAGGAATTGATTACATCTATGTATATTAGTAGTAAGTTTAATTATGAAGTGCATTTATTGAGATACGAGTTTGGTGTATTAAGATTAATCTTAATTCTATATACTTGATCAATAAGTTACTCGTTTGTTGCACTTATAGCTAAACAAACGAATAATGCCGCTATATCAAAACTATCAAATGAAAACAATATTTAATATCCCAGATGACATGAGATTCGATCTAATGTTCGCTTAAGCTTCGAACTTCGAAAATAGTTTTAGTATTGTACCTCCATACCAAGTAAACTATGTAACTTTTTTTATTCAATAATCTTTGATTTTTCAAAATTGTTAATTTCTTCAATTTAAACATTCCATTGGAAAGGATGGAAAGTGGTATTATGTAAACGTTTATTCCTAAAAAAATTTTTTGAATTTCTTGAGCTCAAAGGAACGGCTCCAGGGAAATGAAACAGAACATAATCTTTATTTTACTTTATAGTTAGGACTGTAATTTAGCGATACATTTTATTTCCATCTCCATTTACTAAAAATAAATTCAGTAAAGTGCGACTCTGACTTGCGCCGTACTAATACTATATGAACTTTAGCCTATATAAAATATAATTTTTCGTTTTTGGGGCTTTTTCGGTTTTAGGCGTTTTCAATAGGGTTTTCTTTAGTTTTGCCGTTTTTTTGTGTTTTTGACGTTTTTTAATTTTTTGCTTTTTTTCGTTAACAGATTTTTTTGGTTTTTGCCATTTTTATACCCTTTACCAAAAAATGGTAAAAGGGTATATATAGGTTTGTCATTCCGTTTGTAATTTCTACAATATTAATAAGCGACACATAAAGTATATATATTCTGGATCCTTATGCATAGGGAAGACGAACAAGCGATGTCCGTCTGTCCGTCTGTCTGTACGTGAAATCGGTTTTCCCAAGCTCCCAGAAGAGCTAGAGACTTCGTTCTTGGACTGGTGTGTCAGAAATTTTCCGAAAAATTTTGCTATTGAAAATCAGTAAAATCGAGCAGACGGTTTCAGAGCTGGAAAGCTCAAACTCTATTTTCCCACAGAAAATAACTACCGAACACTAGTTTTTATTACTTTTTTATTAAATTAACTTATTTTATACTTCGGTATGAATAAAATTTGCATTTATAATAAAAAAAATTTTTTTTAACAAATTAAAAAAACGTTACCAGGGTTGGACAACTTTAACTTCTTTTCTAATAATTAAACATATTTCATGTTTTAGGAAGAAGGCTATTTTCTCAGGAACGGTAAAAGCTACGGGTCTGAAATTTGGACAGTGTATGTAGAACTTTGGTCGCTACAACAACAAATATATAAAAGCAAAATATTAAAGGGTGTTCCAAAATGAGCGACGAAAACTTTTAAAATCCCATGTAATATACATACAATTGTATGTACATGTGTATATTGACACTTGAAATTTGTAAAATTAGTGTATTTTTATATAGGCTACAACAATTAACACTAAAATTAAAAAAAAATTAAGTTAAAGGGTGGTCCATCAGTTAATGAAATTTTGACTATGTAATTTTGAAAAATTGCTATATCTTGGAAACCGTAAGAGTTAAACTCTCGAAATTTTCAATAACGATGAAACTAAAAAATCCAAAATTATAAAATCGCCAAAAATTTAAAAAAAATCGCCAAAACGAAAAAAATCGCCAAAATGAAAAAAAACGCTAAAATTAAAAAAAACGCCAAAAACCGAAAAAAATCGCTAAAAGGAGAAAAACGTGTCAAAACTAAAAATAAATTTCCTTAATGACAAAACAACGCCAAAAACCGCAAAAATCGCCAAAAAAATAGTTATATGAACAAAAATCGCCAAAAATTAAAAAATCGCCTAAATGAAAAAAATCGCAAAAAAAAAAACTTGCCTATATGAAAAAAAAATCGCCAAAAATTAAAAAAATCGCTTAAATGAAAAAAAGTGTCAAAACGAAAAAAAAAATCGCCAAAATTAAAAAAACGTTAAAAACCGAAAAAAATCGCCAAAACGAGAAAAAAGTGTCAAAACAAAAAAAATTCCCACAATGACAAAAATCCGCAAAAATCGCCGAAACAAAAAAAAATTGCTTATATGAACAAAATTCGCCAAAAATTAAAAAAATCGCCTAAATGAAAAAAAAATCGTCAAAATCAAAAAAATCGGCGGAACGAAAAAATCGCCAAAATTAAAAAAACGCAAAAAACCGAAAAAATCGCCAAAACCAAAAAAACATAATGCTTAAAACCTAAAAATTGCACAAAAAGTATGACTTTTTCACAAAATTAATATGTACCTACATATCTCTGTGCTTATGTATGTATCTCTATACTACATAAACGACTTTGGTAAAGGGTATATAAGATTCGGTACAGCCGAATATAGCACTCTTACTTGTTTTTTAATTGGGTGATTTTTTTAGTTTTGATGCTTTTTTTTCTCGTTTTAACGATTTTTTAGGTTTTTGACATTATTTTTAATTTGGTGCTTTTTAAATTTTGGCGATTTATCTTATTTTGGTGATTTTTTTAATTTTGGCGATTTTTTTTCAATTAAAGAATTTTTTTTTTTTGGTTTTGGCTACTTTTTTCGGTTTTTGAGTTTTGTTTAATTTTGGCAATTTTGTTTCGTTCTGGCGATCTTATTGATTTTGACGATTTTTTTTCATTTGGGCGATTTTTTTAATTTTTTGGCGATTTTTTTTCATATAGGCAATTTTTTTTTGTTTTGGCGATTTTTTCGGTTAAAGCGTTTTTATTTCTTTGTGGCAATTTTTTTAGTTTTGACACTTGTTTCTCGTTTTGGCGATTTTTTTTCATATAGGCAATTTTTTGTCGTTTTGGTGATTTTTTTGATTTTGCTGATTTTTTTTCACTTGAGCGATTTTCTTAATTTTTTGGCGATTTTTTTTCATATAGGCAATTTTTTTTGTTTTGGCGATTTTTTTTAGGTTTTTGACGGTTTTTTTGATTATGGCGATTTTTTTTCATTTAGGCGACTTTTTTATTTCTGGCGATTTTTGTTCATATAAGCATTTTTTTGTTTTGGCGATTTTTGCGGATGTTTGGCATTGTGAGAATTTTTGTTGTTTTGACACTTTTTTCTCGTTTTGGCGATTTATTCGAATTTTGGCTTTTTTTAATTTTGGCGATATTTTTGATTTTTTGCGATTTTTTTCATATAGGCAATTTTTTTTTGTTTTGGCGATTTTTTTTCGGTTTTTCACGTTTTTTTAATTTTGGCGATTTATATTCGTTTTGGCGATTTTTTTAGATTTTGGTGATTTTTTTTTTCATTTAGGCGATTTTTTTTAATTTTTGGTGATTTTTGTTCATATAAGCATGTATTTTGTTTTTTCCATTTATGCGGTTTTTGGTTTTTTTTTAATTTTAGCGTTTTCTTAAGTTTGACGATTTTTTTCGTTTTGGCGATTTTTTTAATTTTTTGTAGATTTTATAATATTCGGATTTTTTAGTTTGACCGGTTTTGAAAATTTCAAGAGTTTAACCCTACGATTCATAACCGGGTTCCCGTGTACCCTTTTTTGACTTTAAAGTGCTGGTGTGCCTATAATTTTTGAGATATGGACATAAAACTCCGAATCATGAGAGATTTTGGCTAAACTAAGATTTAAATACGAAAAAATTCAAAATATTTTCAATATTTTCTTTTTTGATTTTAAATGTTTTACCCCCATAAACACACAACCGGGTCCCCGGGTACCCTAATGCAATTTCTATGTAAATGCCTGACATGAAAATGAAACAACGTTTTTTTTGTGTTGTTTTTATTGGAAATAAATGTCGTTTTTATTTATTTTATCATATTTTATATATATTATATTATAATTCACCCGAATCACTATGGTTGTTATTGTAGCAATTGTAGCATTTAGTAATTGTTATGGCGTGCTCATCGCATATCGGCGTGCTACATATGCTGCAATTTTTTCTAGTTTTTCTTCTGCGCTTATTTGGAAGAAGGTTGCACATGTACCACACGCCCATATGTACTTTTCTGCCCCTTTGTCGTGCTGACGGAGATGTTGACGGACCTGCAGCACAAAGCACACTCTCCAACGGCCTTCCGATGATGCTTTCAATTGCATTTTTTGTTGAAAATTGGCGCACGCTTTGCACATTTGAAATTCTATTTTCTATAACAGGAATGCACAGGTTTTCTGCCAGTCGTGGTGTATCGTGCAGTTGGATTATTTCCATAATATATGATGTGTGATGCAAATGCGCTCACATCAATGATGTTATAGAAAAATGCCATCGGCCATCTTCTTGTTTGTCGTTGGATCGTGTATTCTTGGAGCGTTTGGTCCATTACGTCCACCCCACCTTTTGTTTGGTTATAAAAATTTATAATTTCTGGTTTCCCATTCACGTCAATTTGTGCATCATCATGCATACTAGAAAGAAGGATGCCCGAGTTGGACTTCCGCTGCTTATATTAGAGCAGTGTTACGTTGTCGTAGAAGCCAAATAAACTTTTTTTTTATGCATGTTTTTTTATTTATTGTATCTTCATATATGAACTAACAATAAGTATTCAAATCTTAAATCTAACATATAATTAATAGGCCCGACCAATGTCAGACATAACTAAGTGATAGTTGTAAATAATACATAAGTAGTGATAAGCAAAAAAAAAATTTTCAAGCAACTTCATTTGGAGTGTTTAGTATTAGAGCCCTTGTATCTCTCTTTTTTAAGCGGATGTGTCCAGTAAAGTTCAAAATGTTACGAGCAAGCGGATTAGGATGTGACACGAGTTTAGTTAGATATTTGCCTGCGTATTTTGAAATTTCTTCAGTCACTAGTGGCATATTTAAATCACGATGTATATTTGAATTCTTAATGTACCATGGAGCAGATGTTATTAACCTTAAAATCTTGTTTTGTCTTCGTTGAATTCTCTCTACATTGGAAGCAGAAGCAGTGCCCCATAACTGGATACCGTAACACCATATTGGCTTTAAAAGCGACTTGTATATTAAAAGTTTGCAGTCTAGGCTGAGTGTTGAATTTCTGCCAATCAGCCAATGTACCTGAGTTAATTTTAGTTTCATTTGAGTTAACTTATAGTCAATGTGATGTTTCCATGTAAGCTGTCGATCGAGGTGTATACCAAGATATTTCACATGTGAATGTTGAGGAACAATTTGATTATTAATCCGAATGGGGGAACAAGTATCTCTTCGTAAGGTAAATGTTATATGGACACACTTTTGTTCATTTACCTTAATTCTCCATAAGTTTAACCATAGTTCCATCTGGCTAATGTGTTCCTGGAGTTTTCGGGATGCCTCATCAGGGTTTTCGTGCATACTAAGACAGGCGGTATAGTCGGCAAATGTAGAAGTGTGGATACTACTGCTCACAGGCATATCACAAGTATAAATCAAATATAAAAATGGCCCCAGTATACTCCCCTGTGGCACACCGGATGAGATAGTTTCAGGCATACTCATAAAGTGTCCTTCCACAACTGTAAATTTTCGTGCAACAATGTAACTTTCCAAAAGATTTAGAATGTTTATTGGTAAATATGTCTTCAATTTCAAAATCAGGTCTTCATGCCACACTTTATCAAATGCCTGAGAAACATTAATAAACACGGCAGAACAATACTTCTTTTCCTCAAATGTTTTTCTGATAAATTGAACCAATCTATGCGTTTGCTCAATGGTGCTATGCTGGCTTCTAAAACCAAATTATCAGTTAAAATTGCAGGCAATTTTGTCATGAGTAGCTTTTCAAAAAGCTTTGACATTGTTGACAGTAAACTTATTGGCCTATATGACTCAGCCTTGGAAAGATCTTTACCTGGCTTTGGAATCATTTTAACCTTGGCAAGCCTCCAGCAGTCTGGATAATACTCCAGTCGTAAAATGGCATTAAAAATGAATAACGGGATTCTAATTGCAGTTCGAGGTAACTTAATCAGCATCTGGTTACTAATTCCATCCATACCGGGAGCTTTTTTCGGGTTGAGTTCGGCAATTAGTTTTTGTACATCACACATCGTAAATTTTAAGGGTCGAGGGGGTAGAGCAACTACACTCGGCAAATCAGCAACACCGGTACATGTATTTGGTGTAAATACGGATTTTAAATGCTCAGCAAATATGTTACCTTTTTCAGTATCGCTTCTTGCCCAACCTCCGGTAGATGTGCGCAGAGGTGGCTTAAACTCAACGGGTGTTATAAGCTTTTTAGCAGCGCGCCACGAAGAGTAATTAGATGCTGGTGTGACATCAAGGCCTTCCAGATAATTTTTGAAAGATGCAGTTTTTTCAGATGCAAGCAACTCTTGGAGTCGTTTAGTGCACTCTTTAAATCTGATTTTGTGTTGAGGTGATCTGTGCTGTTGCCATTCCCTTCTAGCTCTTCTTTTTTCACGTACGAGATGTTCAACGTCTGTAGAATAAATTTTATTGAACCCAGTATACGGATGGGAGGTAGTGGCATGTTCAGAAGCTTGTTTAATATTCTCGTTAAGATTTGCAATGTTCGATTCAATATCATTGGGTGTTCTTAACGTAATATTTTCCGTGCAATGACTACTAAGATATTTTTTGAATCCCAGCCAATTGACACGATTTATCATCTTGACATATGGGTGAGGTAAAGCGCTTCTCAGTGGACTACAGATTGTAACGATCGTGGGAGAGTGATCAGACGAGAGATCTAGGGAAGCTTCAACGTGAATTAATTCCCTAGAAATACTTTTTATGACGCCGAAATCTATAACATCCGGAATTTTTCGTACGTCAGTAGGCCAGTAAGTAGGCTCCCCACTTGAAATAACATCCAAACCCATTTTTGAAATTGTGTTGAACAACGCCCTACCTCTAGGCGTAATAAGACGCGAACCCCAGAACGTATGCTTAGCATTGTAGTCGCCAGCTGCAACGAAACAAGGTCCAAGAGATTTGTAGAACTTCTCGTATTGGTCCTCAGTGATTGAAAATCTGGGAGGGGAGTAAATTGAAGATATCACGAAATTTGTACAAAAATTTTCAATGCAGATATTTGTTGCTTGTAGATGTTCTTCACAAATGTTGTCAAGAATATAGTGCTTGAGTCTTGACTTTATTAGAATTGCTGATCCACCGCATGCTCTCCCTCTAGGGTCCTTTGTATCATATAAAGTGTAGCCATTCATTTTAAAGAGGCTTCTAGAAGTTAAATGAGTCTCAGAGACCAACATTATATCAATATTTTTTTCCGTAAGGAAGTGCTCAAGTTCATTTTTATGTTGGCGAATGCCGTTTGCATTCCAGAAACATATTTTTAACGTGTTCATGGCTTGTTAATTAATGCTTGAAGCAGAGTATTCTGCATTCTCAGCATTTCTTGCATCATGGTAGTCATATTTGTTGTAAAGTTGTTTATAGTTAGCACCAGATTCTCAATAGTAGCTTCAAGGCGACTAAAGTTAAAGCTGGAATTTGCATTCGTTGAATTATTTGGCGGTGAAACATTTGGTGTGGGAATAGAACTAGCCTTAGCAGCATCGGCATACGATACACGTGAAGTAACTGGTTGGCTCACTTGAGCAAAAGTGGCGGAGTACGCGTTTAATGGTTGAGCTGGAGCTAATTTAGGTTTTTGCACCATAGCCTGCTTGACGAAAGAGTACACAGGACATCCTCTGTAGTTAGCGGTGTGATTGCCTCCACAATTACTGCATTTTTTTTCCGCTTGATCTTTTGGTTTGGTACAACTTGCAGTACCGTGCAATTCAACGTTGTCAACATTCAAATCTTCATTCTCTGATTCCGAAACTTCGCCAGTATAGGACACATTTCCTTCATTTTGGTCTTCCACAAGGTTTACTTCAAGGTCCTCATCTTGAGTCGCTTCCTCAAATAAACGTTGAATATATGTGCTTCTTGTTTCATCACTCAAATTCCAGTATTCCCTTGTAGACAAATATCGGTCGTTGCGGCTCATTTTTCACCAACTTCACTGTTCAAATATTCAACACAGACTGGCGAAGCAAATGAAATATTTCAATTTTACGACACAAATGAACATCTGCTATCTAATTCAAAAGCAATTAAGCAAGTAGGTTCCGAAAATAAGCAAAATAAGCAAATAAACAACCCTTACATAAAACCAGTTTCTGCCTACTTGTGTCGCTTTAGGTACTTATATACGAACAGAAACCAGTTTTTTCCAAATGTCAAATTTGTACAATTGAGAACGCAAAATATAATCAACAACAAAAATATTTACAGGAAAATATTATATTATTTCAATAAACGCAAAACAACCTACTTCGGGTACCTGGTTATGAAATTAAAGGAGTTTTGCTGGTTATGAATCGTACGGTTAACTCTCACAGTTTCCAAGATATAGCAATTTGTCAAAATTACATAGTCAAAATTTCATTAACTGATGGACCACCCTTTAACTTAAATTTTTTTAATTTTAGTGTTAATTGTTGTAGCCTATATAAAAATACACTAATTTTACAAATTTCAAGTGTCAATATACATATGTATACAATTGTATGTATATTACATGGGATTTTAAAAGTTTTCGTCACTCATTTTGCAACACCCTTTAATTTTTAGCTTTTATATATTTGTTGTTGTAGCGAAGAAAGCTCTAGCCTTCTAGACGAAAGAAAATATCCTTCTTCCTAAAACATGAAATATGTTTAATTATTAGGAAAAAAGTTAAAGTTTTCCAAACCTGGAAACCTGTAAATCGCCAAAACAAACAAAAAATTGCCTATATGAAAAAAATCGCCAGAAATCAAAAAAATCGCCAAAATTAAAAAAACGCCACAATTCGAAAAAATCGCCAAAACGAGAAAAAAGTGTCAAAACAAAAAAAATTCTCACAATGCCAAAAATGCTTATATAAACAAAAATCGCCAGAAATAAAAAAAATCGCCTAAATGAAAAAAAATCGCCAAAATCAAAAAAATCGCCAAAAACCAAAATAATTCGCCAAAACAAAAAAAAAAATTGCCTATATGAAAAAAAAATCGCCAAAAAATTAAGAAAATGGCTTAAGACGAAAAAAAATTACCAAAATTAAAAAAACGCCAAAAACCGAAAAAAGTCGCCAAAACGAGAAAAAAGTGTCAAAACTAAAAAAAATTGCCGAAAAGAAATACGAACGCCAAAAACCAAAAAAATTGCCTATATGAAAAAAATCGCCAAAAAATAAAAAAAAATGCCTAAATAAAAAAAAATTGTCAAAATCAAAAAAAAAAAATCGTTCTCGTTGTACCTTCATAGTGAACTAACGTCATAGCGGATTTTTTTTTACATACATACTTAACAAAAAAAATCATATAAAAGAAAATATTCGTAATACATATTATTAACTTTGATAAATAAGCTTTGATTGCTTTGTTAATATTTTTTTTTTGCATAGTCATAAATAACAAAAACAAAAAAACCGTAATAAAAAAAAAACAAACAAACAAACAAAAGTGCCCTTGAGGAATACTCTATATGAGTACCTCAAAAACAAATAAATGTGAAGTGAGTTATAACGGCAGAAATGCCTATTTTACTTTGAGTTCTGATGCTCATAACGATAACAATAAAAATAAAAAACCTGATGACAGACTTACTGTGAGTTCGGAAGCTCTTAATAAAAATAAAAAATCTGATAATACACTTTTTCTAACAACAAATCCACTTTTTCGACAGCGATCAACTTCGCTTTGTCCAATGCCTACTAGTGATTCTTTAACATTACAGTTGCCTAGTACTTCGTCATTTAAGCCATTGAAATCATTCGCTTCGGGCTGTTCATCACCTAACCAAGTTATCGATACAGATAACAGTAGCTCAAAACTAAAGGTACAAGTCAGAATGGACAAAATATAACCGTGGTAAAGCGCGGGCGTAGCCCGAATTCTTCTAAAGTTTCATCTGGTCCAAAGATGTCTAGGGATAACAGCGCATCATCCATGAATCGCCAAAATCGTTTTTCATTATTGCAAGACGATAACGAGAAGACCGCTTCATCATCTCAGGAGTCTTTTAAGCCACCACCAATATATGTGAGGGAAAAAAATTCTAACGCGCTTCTAAAAAAACTACTGTCGACCATTGGTGAAAATACTTTTCACGTAATTCCAATTAAAAGAGGTAATATTGATGAAACTAAAATCGAAATATACGATGAAAACAATTTTCGAAAAATTGTAAATGATTTTGAAAAAAATAAAACAAACTTTTACACATACCAACTTAAGAGTGCTAAAGGCCTACAGATAGTACTAAAGGGCATAGATTCATACGTTGAGCCCGAAGAAGTAAAATGTGCACTTCTAGACCAAGGATTTAAGGTAAAAAACGCTACTAATATAATTAACAGAGAAAAGGTCGCCCAACCCCTTTTTCGCATTGAACTGGAGCCGAATGACATACAATTGAAAAAAAATGAAACCCATCCAATTTATAGCGTAAAGTTTCTGTTACACCGAAAAATCACAGTTGAAGAGCCACGTAAGCGTCCTGTACAGTGCCATAATTGCCAAGAATATGGCCATACAAAAACTTACTGCA
The DNA here is from genome assembly GCA_905220375.1 of Tachina fera. Lineage (NCBI taxonomy): Eukaryota > Metazoa > Arthropoda > Insecta > Diptera > Tachinidae > Tachina > Tachina fera. Next base: position 112,420,280 of record LR999963.1, read on the forward strand.
ATTTACCTACAGTTTGTGTTATCTGCGGTGAATTGCATGGTACTGCTAGCTGCACTAAGCCAAAAGAACAAGCAGAAAAGAAATGTAGTAGTTGTGGAGGTAATCACACCGCTAACTATAGAGGATGCCCTGTATATTCTTTTGTTAAACAGACTATGAGTCAAAAACCTAAGTTAGCCCCAGCCCAACCATTAAACGCGTACTCCGCCTCTTTTGCTCAAGTAAGTCAACCAGTTACTTCAAGTGTATCGTATGCCGATGCTGCTAAGGCTAGTTCTAGTCCCTCACAAAATGTTTCTCCGCAAAACAATTCAGCGAATGCAAGCTCAGGCTTTAACTTTAGTCGCCTTGAAGCTACTATTGAGAATCTGGTGCTAACTATAAACAACTTTACAACAAATATGACTAGCATAATGCAAGAAATGCTGCGAATGAAGAATACACTGCTTCAAGCATTAGTTAACAAACCATGAACATGTTAAAAATATGTTTCTGGAACGCAAACGGCATTCGCCAGCATAAAAATGAACTTGAGCACTTCCTCGTGGAAAAAAATATTGATATAATGTTGGTCTCTGAGACTCATTTGACTTCAAGGAGCTTATTTAAAATAAATGGTTACACTCTATATGATTCAAAGGACCCAAAGGGGAGAGCATGCGGTGGGTCAGCAATTCTAATTAAGTCAAGACTCAAACACTATGTCCTTGATAACATTTGTGAAGAACATCTACAAGCAACAAATATTTGTGTCGAAAATTTTGTGACAAATTTCGTGATATCATCAATTTACTCCCCTCCCAGATTCGCAATTACTGAGGATCAATTCGAGGAATTCTACAAACCTCTTGGCCCTTGTTTTGTAGCAGCTGGGAACTACAATGCTAAGCATACGTTCTGGGGTTCGCGTCTTATTACGCCTAGAGGTAGGGCGTTGTTCAACACAATTTCAAAAATGGGCTTGGACGTCATTTCAAGTGGGGAGCCCATTTACTGGCCTACGGACATACAAAAAATTCCGGATGTTATAGATTTTGGAGTAATGAAAAATATCGGTAGGGAATTAATTCATGTTGAAGCTCCTGTAGATCTCTCCTCCGATCACTCTTCCACGATTGTTACAATTTGTAGCCCACTAAGAAGTGACTTCCCTGTCCCATACGTAAAGATGATCAACCGTGTTAATTGGCTGGGGTTCAAAAAATACCTCAGTAGCCATTGTACGGAAAATATTAACCTAAGAACACCAGGTGATATTGAATCTAACATTGAAAATCTTAACGAAAATATTAAACAGGCTGCTGAACATGCTACTACTTCCCATCCGCAGACTGGGTTTAATAGAATTTATTCTACAGACATTGAACGTCTTTTACGTGAAAAAAGGACAGCTAGAAGGGAATGGCAACAGCACAGATCACCCCAAAATAAAATTAGATTTAAAGAGTGCACTAGACGACTCCAAGAGCTGCTGGCATATGAAAAAACTGTATGTCTTAAAAATTATCTGGAAAATCTTGATGCCACACCTGCATCTAATTACTCCTTGTGGCAAGCTGCTAGAAAGCTTAAAACACCCGTTGAATATAGACCACCTCTGCGCACTTCTACCGGAGGTTGGGCCAGAAGCGATACTGAAAACGTAACATATTTGTTGAGCATTTAAAATCCGTAATTACCCCAAATACATGTACTGGTGTTGTTGATTTACCGAGTGTGGTTGCGCTACCCCCTCGACCCATAAAATTTAAGACGCGTGATGTTCAGAAACTAAGTCCTGAACTCAACCCGAAGAAAGCTCTAGGTATTGATGGAATAAGTAACAATATGCTGATAAACTTGCCCCATATTGCAATTAGAATCATGTTATTTATTTTTAACGCCATTTTACGACTGGAGTATTATCCACAAAGCTGGAAGCTTGCGAAGGTCAAAATGATTCCAAAGCCGGGCAAAGACCTTACCAAGGCTGAGTCATACAGGCCAATAAGTCTGCTATCAACAATGTCAAAACTCTTCGAAAAGCTGCTCATGACAAAATTGTCCCCAATTTTAACTGATAGTGGGTGCATCCCAGACCATCAATTTGGTTTTAGAAGTCAGCATAGCACCATTGAACAAACTCATAGATTGGTGCAATTTATAAGAAGAACTTTTGAAGAAAAAATGTATTGTTCTGCCCTGTTTATTGACGTTTCTCAGGCCTTTGATAAAGTGTGGCATGAAGGCCTTATTTTAAAATTAAAATCATATTTACCAATAAATTTTCTGAATTTATTAGAAAGCTACATAACTACCCGAAAGTTTACGATTGTGGAAGGAGAATTCATGAGTCTGCCCCAATCTATATCATCCGGTGTGCCACAGGGGAGCATACTGGGGCCAGTTTTGTATTTGATTTATACTTGTGATATGCCTGTGAGCAGCAATATCCATACATCTACGTTTGCCGATGATACAGCCTGCCTTAGTATGCACAAAAACCCGCACGAGGCGTCCCGATATCTTCAAGAACATATTACACAGTTAGAAATCGGGTTGTATGTCCATACAACGTTTACCCTAAGAAGAGATACTTGTTCCCCCATTCGAATCAACAATCAAAATATTCCTCAGCATTTCCAAGCGAAATACCTTGCTATACACCTTGATCGAAGGCTTACATGGAAACATCATATTGACTTTAAGCTAACTCAGATGAAACTCAAGTTATCTCAAATTCATTGGTTGATTGGCAGAAATTCAACACTTAGTCTGGACTGCAAAATTTTAATATACAAGTCGCTTTTGAAGCCAATATGGTGTTACGGTATCCAGTTATGGGGCACTGCTTCAGCTTCCAATGTAGAGAGAATTCAACGAAGGCAAAACAATATTTTAAGGTTAATAACATCTGCTATATGGTATATTAAGAATTCAAATTTGCATCGTGATTTAAAAATGCCACTAGTGACTGAAGAAATTGCAAGATACGCAGGCAAATACTTAACAAAACTCGAGTCACATCCTAATCCGCTTGCTCGTAATATTTTGAATTTTAATGGTCACATCCGCCTAAAAAAGAGGGACACAAGGGCTCTTATACTCAACACTCTAGATGGGAATGCTTAAAAATACATTTAATTTTCCTTTTTGATTATCACAACTTTGTATTATTTAAATTATCACTAAGTTTTGGCCGACACTGGTCGGGCTAAATAATTATATTTTAGCTTTAAGATTTGATCACTTATTGTTAGTTCATTTTTGAAGATACAATAAATAAATATATGTATTAAAAAAAACAAAAAAAAATCAAAAAAATTGCCAGAACGAAAAAAAAATCGCCAAAATTAAAAAAAGCCAAAAACCGAAAAAAATCGCCAAAAGAAATTACAAACGGAATGAAAAACCTATATATACCCTTTTACCATTTTTTGGTAAAGGGTATAAAAAAAATTCACCACTATAAAAATTTCCTCATGATTAAAACTGTTTCTTGTTAAATTTTGGGTTTATTTATCACGTCGTCTTCTGTTGGAGTTCCTTTCGTACCTATTAACTCCCAAATCTGTTTTAAATTTAAAATTGCCTATATGAAAAAAAATCGCCAAAAAATAAAAAAAAAATTGCCTAAATGAAAAAAAATTGTCAAAATCAAAAAAATTGCCAGAACGAAAAAAAAATCGCCAAAATTAAAAAAAGTCAAGAACCGAAAAAAATCGCCAAACGGAATGAAAAACCTATATATACCCTTTTACCATTTTTTGGTAAAGGGTATAAAAAAAATTCACCACTATAAAAATTTCCTCATGATTAAAACTGTTTCTTGTTAAATTTTGGGTTTATTTATCATGTCGTCTTCTGTTGGAGTTCCTTCCGTACCTATTAACTCCCAAATCTGTTTTAAATAGTTTATTCGCTCTTCCGTAGTTTGCCCATTTTCTTTAATTTTCCATTGAACTTTGTTTTAAGCCCTACTTTTGAATTTCATATTCATTTCAAAAAAAACAGATCTTACAAAATTAATTACAAAAATATTAATTTCTAAATTTTATAGTTATTTTTATTCCTAATTTTGATATATTCTTATTTTAATAGATATATATTTCTTTTTTTTTGAGATAATAGTGGAAGAAGAAGAAAAAGTTTTTCGACGGCCGCGGCGGTTAACGCCTACCGAACTAAGAGTACACTTCTTTATTAATTTTTATATATTTTTTTTATACCTATTTGTTGTTTGTTAATTTAAGTTGGATAAGCCGATTCAGCTTATAAATTCTTGCCCAGATTTTGGTCGAGTTAGACCATGTTGGTGGGGGATCTCTGTTGACTTCTCGGATGAGAAGTGCTTTTCCTGCGTTTTGTATTTTTCGCTAATGGGATTGTTATTTGTTTTTCCTTCTTTCGCTGTGCACTATTTTATACTCCTCTATCGTCAGGGCTTGTTATCTCGGTTTTCCCATGTTCCACCTTTATTTGCTGCTGCTGGTACTGTTGCTTCCCTTATTTACTTGTGCCTTTTGGCCGGGCGGGCATTTTCCACTGAAAGATCGCTTTTGGCTGGTCTGTCAGAACTCAAAGGTTTTATTTGTCCTGCGCCCTAAGGTCGCAACTGGGAAGATTTATTGAATTTCACCAGTATAAATTTATTATTTTATTCTGGGTGCTGAGTTTTAGCATTTCCAGGTTGGCAGGATCGCCATGTAAAACGTTATTATTTTTAGTTTTAAATAAAAAGAATGTATTTTTGTTTATTTGATTTCCTGAGCTCAGCTAGGAGCTCTAGGAACGTTGTTTAATAATTATTCCTTAAAACTAAATTACATTTGGTTATATACTAACTATGAGAATAATGCTTAACCTATCTTAACATAAGAGGGAAAAGAAAAGGCATATGCTTACGAGCTAAAATGTTCCTTTTAGTTTCCCACGGTAGACGTACGGCATATGTCTCTTAAGTAATTTAGAAAAACATAGATTCTGTATTGTTTAAATTTATATATATATAAATACATGTGGTTATTAAATTTAATTTATTCAATTACTTTATTCTGCGGCCGTTGATCAGACTTGTAAGTGTCAAATGGCCGTTGTACAAAATACATATTTTTTTGCAGTCTGTTTATGCATTTATCTAAAACTTTATGCATTTGCCCCAATGCATAAATGTCAAATGTCCAGTGCACAAAAATACTGTCAATGAATTGGATGCTATGCATGATGCGGTCAAGTTGACTTTAAATATTAACTACTCAATGTTGGTCGTAGTGATAGTTAGAAAATGCTACAGTACATGCACAGATAATTATGTATTCATAAGTCAAACTGGAGGTAATGGATTGTCAAATTTTTCCAACACGATACGATCGGAACAAGAATAATAACATATCCACCACGTACGAAACACGCATCCGAAAAATTTTCCGAACGCAACTTTTTACAAAACGCACGAAATCAAATTGAATACCAAAAAATATTTTATATATATTGATAATTTTTCCAAATGATAATGAAAAATTTATATTTAATTCTAAAGCCAAGTTAATTTGAATTTTGTTCAAAGAAACTTTATGAACTAAACTTAGTTCATATTCAGCTTAAATTTATTAAATTTTTTTTTCATATGTATGTATGTATAAACTACATACATATGTATGTATCAAGTAAAGAGTATAAAAAACCTAGTATATTTTCTTTACTTCAAAGAAACACTTTCCATAAAAACAAGAACTCGGCATACTTCTTTTAAGTTTGTAATCAAAGTTAAACTAAATTTAAGGAAACATTTTACTAAATGTTATATATATATATATATATATATATATTATATATATATATAACATTATATATATATTTACTAAATTATATATTTTTCCTCTTCTCGTGGTACCTTCATAGCGAAGAGTCGATTAGCGGAGTTTTTTCTTACATACAAACAAACAAAAAATTATACAAAAAATTATTCGTAGTACATATTATTCGTAATAGGTACATACTGACTTTAATAAATAAGCTTTAATAAATAAGCTTTATTTATTGAGGAATACTCTATACGAGTACCTCAAAAACAGACAAACAATCATAAATTACAAAAACAAAAAAAAAACCGTAAGCAAATAAACACAACAAGTGCCCTTGAGGAATACTCTATATGAGTGCCTCAAATACAAAAAATTATGAAGTGAGTTCTAACGGCAGAAACGCCTATTTTACTGTGAGTTCTGAAGCTCTTAATGAAAAAAATAAAAATAATAAATCTAATGAAAGTGTTTTTTTTAACGGCAAAGCCAATTTTTCATCAGCGATCAACTTCGCTTTGTCCAATGCCAAATAGTAGTGATTCATTAACATTACAATTGCCTAGTGCTTCTTCATATAAGTCAGTAATATCATCCCCTTCAGGCTCGTATTCGTCACTTAAAAAAGTTATCACTACAGATAACAGTATTTCAAAACCCAAGGTGCAAGTCGGTATGGACAGATATATAACCGTGGTAAAGCGTGGGCGAAGCCCGAATTCTTCAAAAATTTCATCCGCTCAAAAGATGTCTAGAGATAACAGCGCATCCTCAACTAATCGCCAAAACCGTTTTAAAATTTTGCAAGATGAGAACGACAAACCCGATGTATCCTCGAATAAAACATCCAAGCCGCCACCAATCTACTTGGGAGAGAAAAATTCAAATGCCCTTATTAAAAAATTAATTTCGGTCATTGGTGAAAATAAATTCCACATTGTCCCAATAAAACGTGGCAACATCGATGAAACGAAAATTCAAATTTATGATGAAAAGGATTTCCGCAAAATGGTTTCTGAATTTGAAACAAATAAAACAAGCTTCTACACATACCAGCTTAAGAGCGCTAAAGGCCTGCAGATCGTATTGAAGGGGATAGATTCTTATGTTGTCCCTGAAGAAATAAAAGATGCACTTGTCCTCCAGGGATTTAAGGTAAAGAATGTATCAAACATATTTAACAAAGAAAAAGTACCCCAACCCCTATTTCGTGTTGAACTGGAGCCAAATGATATACAGTTGAAAAAAAACGAGACTCATCCTATTTATAGCCTTAAATACCTTTTATACAGAAAAATCACAGTTGAAGAGCCACATAAGCGTGCAGGTCCCGTGCAGTGTCATAATTGCCAAGAATATGGCCATACAAAAGCTTACTGCAATTTACCTACAGTGTGTGTTATCTGCGGTGAATTGCACGGTACTGCAAGTTGTACCAAACCAAAAGATCAAGCGAAAAAAATTCAGTAATTGTGGAGGCAATCACACCGCTAACTACAGAGGATGTCCTGTGTACTCTTTCGTCAAGCAGGCTATGGTGCAAAAACCTAAATTAGCTCCAGCTCAACCATTAAATGCGTACTCCGCCACTTTTGCTCAAGTGAGCCAACCAGTTACTTCACGTGTATCGTATGCCGATGCTGCTAAGGCTAGTTCTATTCCCACACCAAATGTTTCACCTCCAAATAATTCAACGAATGCAAATTCAAGCTTTAACTTTAGTCGCCTTGAAGCTACTATTGAGAATCTGGTGCTAACTATAAACAACTTTACAACAAATATGACTACCATGATGCAAGAAATGCTGAGAATGCAGAATACTATGCTTCAAGCATTAATTAACAAGCCATGAACACGTTAAAAATATGTTTCTGGAACGCAAACGGCATTCGCCAACATAAAAATGAACTTGGGGACTTCCTTACGGAAAAAAATATTGATATAATGTTGGTATCTGAGACTCATTTGACTTCTAGAAGCCTCTTTAAAATTAATGGCTACACTTTATATGACACAAAGGAACCTAGAGGGAGAGCATGCGGTGGATCAGCAATTCTAATAAAGTCAAGACTCAAGCATTATATTCTTGACAACATTTGTGAAGAACATCTACAAGCAACAAATATCTGCATTGAAAATTTTTGTACAAATTTCGTCATATCTTCAATTTACTCCCTCTCAGATTTTCAATCACTGAGGACCAATACGAGAAGTTCTACAAATCTTTTGGACCTTGTTTCGTTGCAGCTGGCGACTACAATGCTAAGCATACGTTCTGGGGTTCGCGTCTTATTACGCCTAGAGGTAGGGCGTTGTTCAACACAATTTCAAAAATGGGTTTGGATGTTATTTCAAGTGGGGAGCCTACTTACTGGCCTACTGACGTACGAAAAATTCCGGATGTTATAGATTTCGGCGTCATAAAAAGTATTTCTAGGGAATTAATTCACCTTGAAGCTTCCCTAGATCTGTCGTCTGATCACTCTCCCACGATCGTTACAATCTGTAGTCCACTGAGAAGCACTTTACCTCACCCATATGTCAAGATGATAAATCGTGTTAATTGGGTGGGATTCCAAAAATATCTTAGTAGTCATTGCACGGAAAATATTACGTTAAGAACACCCAATGATATTGAATCGAACATTGCAAATCTTCAAGCTTCTGAACATGCCACTACCTCCCATCCGTATACTGGGTTCAATAAAATTTATTCTACAGACGTTGAACATCTCGTACGTGAAAAAAGAAGAGCTAGAAGGGAATGGCAACAGCACAGATCACCTCAACACAAAATCAGAGTTAAAGAGTGCACTAAACGACTCCAAGAGTTGCTTGCATCTGCCTTGATGTCACACCAGCATCTAATTACTCTTTGTGGCGCACTGCTAAAAAACTTAAAACACCCGTTGAGTTTAAGCCACCTCTGCGCACATCTACCGGAGGTTGGGCAAGAAGCGATACTGAAAAAGGTAACATATTTGCTGAGCATTTAAAATCCGTATTTACACCAAATACATGTACCGGTGTTGCTGATTTGCCCACTGTAGTTGCTCTACCCCCTCGACCCTTAAAATTTACGATGTGTGATGTACAAAAACTAATTGCCGAACTCAACCCGAAAAAAGCTCCCGGTATGGATGGAATTAGTAACCAGATGCTGATTAAGTTACCTCGTACTACAATTAGAATCCTGTTATTCATTTTTAATGCCATTTTACGACTGGAGTATTATCCAGACTGCTGGAAGCTTGCCAAGGTTAAAATGATTCCAAAGCCAGGTAAAGATCTTTCCAAGGCTGAGTCATATAGGCCAATAAGTTTACTGTCAACAATGTCAAAGCTTTTTGAAAAGCTACTCATGACAAAATTGTCTGCAATTTTAACTGATAATGGGTGCATCCCGGACCATCAATTTGGTTTTAGAAACCAGCATAGCACCATTGAGCAAACGCATAGATTGGTTCAATTTATCAGAAAAACATTTGAGGAAAAGAAGTATTGTTCTGCCGTGTTTATTGATGTTTCTCAGGCATTTGATAAAGTGTGGCATGAAGGCCTGATTTTGAAATTGAAGACATATGTACCAATAAACATTCTAAATCTTTTGGAAAGTTACATTGTTGCACGAAAATTTACAGTTGTGGAAGGACACTTTATGAGTATGCCTGAAACTATCTCATCCGGTGTGCCACAGGGGAGTATACTGGGGCCATTTTTATATTTGATTTATACTTGTGATATGCCTGTGAGCAGTAGTATCCACACTTCTACATTTGCCGACTATACCGCCTGCCTTAGTATGCACGAAAACCCTGATGAGGCATCCCGAAAACTCCAGGAACACATTAGCCAGATGGAACTATGGTTAAACTTATGGAGAATTAAGGTAAATGAACAAAAGTGTGTCCATATAACATTTACCTTACGAAGAGGTACTTGTTCCCCCATTCGGATTAATAATCAAGTTGTTCCTCAACATTCACATGTGAAATATCTTGGTATACACCTCGATCGACGGCTTACATGGAAACATCACATTGACTATAAGTTAACTCAAATGAAACTAACATTGGCTGATTGGCAGAAATTCAACACTCAGCCTACACTGCAAACTTTTAATATACAAGTCGCTTTTAAAGCCAATATGGTGTTACGGTATCCAGTTATGGGGCACTGCTTCTGCTTCCAATGTAGAGAGAATTCAACGAAGACAGAACAAAATTTTAAGGTTAATAACATCTGCTCCATGGTACATTAAGAATTCAAATATACATCGTGATTTAAATATGCCACTAGTGACTGAAGAAATTGCAAAATACGCAGGCAAATATCTAACTAAACTCGTGTCACATCCTAATCCGCTTGCTCGTAACATTTTGAACTTTACTGGACACATCCGCTTAAAAAAGAGAGATACAAGGGCTCTAATACTAAACACTCCAAATGAAGTTGCTTGAAATTTTTTTTTTTTGCTTATCACTACATATGTATTATTTACAACTATCACTTAGTTATGTCTGACATTGGTCGGGCCTATTAATTATATGTTAGATTTAAGATTTGAATACTTATTGTTAGTTCATATATGAAGATACCATAAATAAAAAAACATGCATAAATAAAAAAAAATATATTTTTCAAACAAAATTGAAATTACTTAATTATGAAGATAAAATATCTTTATTTTAAAGAGGTTTTTGTTATATGCATGAAAAATTATAATTATTTTAAATAACTATGTACTTCGTTGAAGTAAAAATAATTAAGAAAAACTGTGTAATATATTCAAGTTTATAAGAATTTTTTGCATAATTCCGAGAAGTAGTACTTCAGAAGTTGTTAATTGGGAGAGCAAACAGCGGAGCCACAAACCATTTTATGGACAGACATTCTAGCAAAGACAACACCCCAAATCAAATATTTAACCATGCTTTATTTCAGACACAAACCTTTTGTATATTCACAGTAGATGGCGCTGTTGGTTGCTATCAACAGCTTTTTCAATGTTTTCACCGTAAATGGTTCTGGTTATTACTATCAACAGCTTTTTCAATGTTTTCACCGTAAATGGTTCTGGTTATTATTTCTTCATTACATGGTGGGGCACTGTTTCTTATTTCTCAAGACATATGGCATTGTTGGTTTTTTTTTAAATATTAGAAAATATCCGTGGTGAACACATTTTTATGTTTTCACCACAGATAGCGTTTGATATTGTCATAAATGTTAGGGGTGAATTAATTTCGCTGTGGTTGTTTTTTAGCTCAGACGCAAGTGCTAATAAGAATATTCAGGCATAACCTTTTGCATTTTGAGCGTAAAAGCCGCTGTTTCTTGTTTGATTTTGTATGAAATATTAAACAATATCAGTTGTCAGAAGCAGAGGATAGATAATTTTTTCTCAGAGATAAGCGTATTTTCTGTATATTAAACGTTACTGCGAGACATTCTTCTCATTATTGTAACAAGTGTAGTTTACATAATTTCAAAATTAAAATTTGTTTAAACGCTAGGAGTAAATAAATAAATAAAAATAAGTATAAAATGAACACATTAAGCAGCCCAATTTTAATATCATTGAACGGCTCACAAATGTCGCTAGATGAGTTTGTGAGATTGTTCTCCGGCAATCGGGAAGAGATGAGCGTTGTCAGCCGGGAAGAGGTATCCGTTAGCCCTCTGTCAATAGAGTTTTCGGACGACGATTTGCCTCCTAATGTATCCATTAGAGACATTTTCGAGAACGAGGTAGATGAATATCATGAAATGGCATACTTCAAGAATGGAGATTTTGAAAAGGCAGAGTTTATGCTGGATGAAGACGACGATGCTTTCTTGGCAGCGTTTGATTATATGCCAAAAGATGAGGATAAAGATGACATAACCAAAATTTTCATGCAAGACGAAGAGGGGGATGCGTTGTTGGCGGACTTAAATTTAATGTTTTGAAAAGAAATGATATGTATAATTAAATTTTTTAAACATAAATTTAAATGAATATTTTAAAATGCAAAAAATGTGTAAATAAATTTTTGAATCATCAAATTAAATAAGTATTTTAAAACTTCTAATGCTCCTCTAGTTGCAAGTGTTTATGTTAGCGTCCTTTATTGAAAATTTTTTCCTAATGTGATCATTTTCAAAAGCAACAAGTAAATTACATACTCGTACATTGTGTGTGTGTGAGACTATGCATATCTGTTTAACTAGGAAGCATACACACGTACACACCCCAGCCGTGAATATTTCATTACATGCGTTGCAATACTGATTAAAAAATATTTTGGAATGCGTGTGCCTTATTGATTATAAATTATTTTGGAGTATAGTTTTTAAAGTAAAGTATGTACATACATATTAATGTATAGTTAGAATGTCAACAAAGTCATAATATGCATATTTTACGGTTAAGTATTTAGAAGAATATGACTACTAAAGTGAAAATGTGCGTTTTTTTCGTTAAAAATTTAATTGAGTGTGTATCAGTTTGATAAGAAAAATAAGAAACGTTTTAGGAATTGTAATAATGAACTTGTCATGGGAAAATCAATAATGTTTAAAAAATTCTAATCTTGCAGTTGTCAACAGAAGTAAGGGATAGAAATTGTTTTCTCAGAGATAAGTTGGTGCTTAAAACTAGTGTTCCTGACAAACAAAAAATTTAAGTTATTTAAGACAATTATTTAGTTCCTGTGCCGAAGGCAATAAATATATACATATAATGTCATCAACAACAAATATGCAATGCCCAAACTGTGGAAAAGTTTTCAAAACATCAAATTGTTTTGAAAACCACAAAAAATTGCATCAGGACTCGATGCATTGTGACAGATGCAAGAGTGAAGTGCCAAGACTTGATTGGGGCCACCATTTGCGCACAAGAATGCATAAAAGCAGTGCTATTACAAGGAGGTTCAGCGAAAACATACATATAAGCTCTAGTGATTTCATGGAAAGAATTGAAGTATACACTTATATTAATCCTAATGTCAAAAACTTATATGTGGAAGAGTTTTTCAAAACTGCTGAGGACGAAGTAATAAAAGTTTTGGAAGTGGCCTTGGAAAAACAAATAAATTTTAAATGTAATTTTGAGCTGCAATGTGCTTACATCAAGCACTGTGAAGACTCTCTAATAGAAGAGTCAATTTCACATATTACGAAAATGGTATCGGTAAATTGATCCCATATTTTGTGAAATATTTTTTTGGAAAAGGCAGACGACATAAAAAATAAAATGGAAGAATTTCAAGAAAGGGACAGTGGATGGGCATTACATCAAATAAACCTATTGAATGTTAATATAAACAAACACAACATCATACGAGGCTCTAGTTATATTCCCATGCCCTATAAGTTAGAAAAACTGCAAGCCTGCATCGACTTACAAAATGATGATGTATATTGTTTCAAATGGTCAATTATTGCTGCTTTAAGGAGCCCACGCAATACTAAAGATGCGGTGAAATGTGCAGCATATGAAACTGAAAATATTTCTAACAACATCATAAAGTTGGGCAGTATGGAATTAAATTTTTCACACATGCGGTTTCCAGTTGATTTAAAAGAAATCAACATATTCGAGGCACAAAATCCAAATATAAGTGTCAACGTATTTGGATTTGATACAAAAGGAAACCAAATAGTTGGACCCTATCGTGTATGTGAAGAGTTTCGAAATATTCATATAAGTTTAATGTTGTTGGAGGACGATGCTTGCACTAAAAGACATTACGTGCTTATTAAAGACCTTTCAAGGTAAGTTACAGCTTTTAAAAGTACTTATTTTTAAAACTTATTATGTTTGTCCAGAGAACAAAGCTATTATGAAAAAAGAAAAGTTAATCGCAGATTTATCAAACAAAAGGAAGTATTCGATTCATTACCGAGTACTGAAGCAATGTATTGCCAATAGCTTAGTTTTAAAAAAGATACATAAGGTAATAAAGTTTCAGCAAGCCCCATGGCTGAAATCTTACATAGACTTAAACACATTTCATCGAACAAAGGCAACTAATGATTTTGAAAAAGATTTTTTCAAACTATTAAATAATGCCGTATACGGAAAGACAATGGAAAATATGGAATTAAGGAATTCGTATTGTGACAAAGTGGGAATCAGATAGAAGAAAGCATCAGGAAGCTCGAGCTCTAATTGCTCAACTTAATTTCTATAGCTTGTCCCGTTTTGGTGATGATATGTATGCAGTTGAATTACAGAGACTGAAAATAAAGTGCAACAAGCCGATGTACTTAGGTTTTTGTGTGCTGGAACTATCCAAGTGGAAGATGTATGACTTCCACTATGGTTATATGAAGCCTAAGTTCAAAACTGACTTACATCTAAATTATATGGACACTGATTCCTTCATTTACAGTATTAGAACGAATGACTTTTATAAGGAATGTGCCAAGGACCTCCAAAAAATATTTGATACGTCGGGTTATTCACCTAATACCTTTGGTAAACAAAAAAATATTAGGAATGATGGAGGATGAAAATAATGGGATTATAATGAAGGAGTTTGTTGGACTAAGAGCTAAGATGTATGCCTTTAGAAATGAAGCAAACACTGAAATAAAAAAGTCAAAAGGTGTGAAAAGAGCGGCCTTAGAAAGAGTCACTTTGTCGGACTATAGAAACTCTTTGTATTTTAGAAACGTTTATTCCGACAGCATGTATATTTTCCGAGCATACAAACATCAAATTTTTACCCAAAATGTAAATAAAATTGTTTTGAGACACAATGATGACAAGAGATACATTAGGTACGACGGGTTACAGACATATGCTTGGGGACATTATAAATTAAAACGGGAAGACATAGATTTACATGACATTGCTGAATATATGATTGAAGATGATTATGATATCAGCACAGGCTTGATAAACTCTGACGATGATGTTAATGAGAGAATGCTTGTCGAACTGGAAGATAAAGATTTACATGACATTGCTAAATATATGACTGATTATGATGACCTGACAAACTCTCACGACATAGTACATTTGTCTGGGTATAACATAGAAAATGCAATGGAAACTGAAGAATGAATAAAAAAAATTAAAAAGTAGATTTTAACAAAATAAAAATAAAAAATATGTAAATATTCCGTATAAAAAATTTTGATCATTAGTTTATGGATTTGGAATATCACATTAATATAATTTTAAAATTAATAGAAAACCATTGATAATTGTTCGATGTAAGTGTAATTAAGTTATTTGTTATTAAATTAAATCTTTTTTCGTTTTGATGTTTGAATGGAAAAAATATGCATACAAGTTGTAAACGTTTAGAAAAGATATGTTTTAAAAAATATCTATCTTTCACATGTATTTATGTACATACTTATAATTAAATTTTTTAATATATATATATATATATTTGTTTTTGTAATTTATATACATATGTATTTAAAGATAAGACTTGTTATTTTGGAAAATCAAATAAAAAATTATTGTCATATATACATACAGAAAAGTTATTTGTTTTTATTAAAGTCGCCCTCTCATGAAAAAGAAAAATACAAAATAAAAATCATTGTTTATGTTATTAATCATTTATTTATTATCCATCCTTAAATATAATCTATGAATTTTTACATCAGTTAGAATCTTATGTTGCATTTTTTCTCCAATCTCATAACAAAGTCGTGTTAATTCAATCTTTACATCTCTTTCGTGTATTCCTTGTATTTCATTTAATTGAAGTTATGTTTTGTTTAAAGCGGAACAGGTTGGTATATAGTATTCATACTAGAAATAAAGGATTTGTTTTCTTAGAATGTTGTTCCAACATAAAATTGATGTAAAAAATACTCGAATTTGAGTTAGTGATCGCCAAGTGTCAGAATCGATTTTTATTTTAGAGTTTCCTTGTTTGATAACTAAAAAACAAAGACCCCTTTTATATTAAAACTTATATTCAATATCCCGCTCACTTTCATTATCAATTATATTTAATTTAAAAAATCTCGACGATTAAGCATATCATGAATATACTCCTTATAACACATGAGATGTAACCACTCTTCCCGATCCAGTCCAATGAATTGCTTATTTTTATAATTCAACCATATCATTGGCTTAAAGCCAACAGCTGTTGAAAATCCACATGAAGTCTTCAATTTCCAATTGAGCAAGTATTCAAACTCAAAAACCAAATCATGTATTTGAGGTTTTCGTTCTTGATTGTGGTGAAATATATTCTTTAAAGTACATTTATCCATGCTCAATGAATATAATATTTAAACTAATAGTTTTTCGCTACATTAATCTATATATATATATGTATATTAAAAAAAATAAAAAACTTGATAAAACCCATACACATACATATATGTTCTATATTTGTTCATTATTTATTTTTGACAAATTTTTATAAGTTTCAATAATCTTAAAAATAATTTTTTTCCTTATGTGGAACATGGTGCATCGACATGTGTCTGGCCCTTCCTCGCATCCTTCGCTATACCAGTGGCAGCTGGCAAAATGCCCACTATCAGAGTCCTCTTGTTCTATAATTCCATACTCCTCATTTTCAGTGAGCATGGAGACGAAAAAATTGATAGTTTCTTTATGCTCATAGAGCAATAAGTCCTCAAAGGAATTAAGAAACTCAAATAACCGTTCACGTACATGGCTCATTTTTTAATTGTTATTTTCATTTTCTTTTTTTAAAGAATACTTTTTTCTTGAATGCTATTTTTATACTAGTACTCTTGAAAGTTTACATTCTTATTTATAGTAAAATATTCTTGTAAAATTAAAATTTTACAAATACTTTTGAGTGCTTTTTGAAATATTTTGTTCCAGTTACACTTTAGAACATCAATACAACTATCTCTCCGATCTTTGTTTTGTCATTTTTTGTTTCAGTTACGCTTAAGAACGTCAATATAACTACTATCTCTTTCACTACAATTCTATAAGTAACAAAAAATATTTTACATCAAAAATAATTACGATATGAGAAAAAGAGATAGCTACGATACTGATCTTTCTTTTAAGAATTTTTTTTTTACCTATTTAAAGATTGGTAGAAATATTTAATACGTCAGTTTACAAAAGCAGATTGAACTATCTGTCAAAGAAGAAAAAATATATATTTAAAAATTAAATTTAATTAATTATTATTCTGATAATGAGTCCTCCCCTCCCGATTTAATCACAAAATTCAACACATTAAATTAAAAAAATTAATACATATAAAAGAGCTCCAAGACTCAACTAAGTATGCAGTTAAAAACGCTAAGCGTGTGACTAGTAAATATGGCACTACAATTCAAATTGAACTGGAAAACAACATAATGTTTCTACCAAATCGGTACAACACGCTATCGGATGATGATATAATAGAACTGGCATCCGGGGTATATTGTATATGTAAGCAAGGAGACAGTGGCTTAAAGTTGGATACTGCTGCTGAAATAAATATCTTTTTAACAAATGCTCAATACCCACAGTGGGAATAATATGTAGAAAGTATATTTTATAATTTTTTTTTATTAATAAAACAAAACAAAATTTAAAAATTGTTTGTGTGTGTTATTTATTTATTCTTTTCACTTATTTTGTAAAGAAATTGAAGACATAAATGTCCACATTTAAATGAATCGTAATCTTGATATTGATTGTAATTATATTTTATATTTTTACCTAGATATTTAACTAATTCTAATGGAGGTTGCAAATTTCCAAAACTGTCGAAATATTCCTTATTTTCATTGTTTTTATAATATGCTACCCAATGGGTTCCAGGTCCTCTTGATAAATCCAAATTAATGATTCCGCATTCTCGTTTTCTCGATCGTTTTGGTAGTGTATCCAACATGAAAACTCCTCTAAAGTATGGAATGTTTGTTGAAAAGTTTCTCAAATCAACATCAGATAGGGGTTTATTGGGCAGCTTTATGAAAAATTTGGTTTTTGTTTTTCTTGACAAACCAATCCATATCCTTTCTTATATGGTTTAAGGTAAAAACCTTTCCCCATTGCTACTGCTTCCATTGTTTTATTATGTCCAGTTGCTTCATCAAGTTGTTGTTTGGCATTCTTTGCAGCATTTATTGCTTTTGCTATAGATGCTCCGCCAGTAGAAAGACTACCAATTGCACTCAGAGCAGTAAGAATAGGTACCAAAGGTAAGAAGCCACCAATCTTTGGAACATTAATTACGCGTGGTATTACAAGTTGCGATTTCTTCCCCCTTAACGACTTGTTGATAATCTTACGTGCAATCCTAATAGCAGAGTTAATGTCTTGAGGTTTTTCCTTCTTCAATATTTTTGTTGCAGTTTTAATTGATGTACTGAACAGCTTTTTTCCATTTTGTTCACTTTTTTTTGCAACCTTCTTCTTCAATCCCATACCAAATTTTCTTTTGACTTTCATTGCGTTAGTAACCATGTATGCAAACGATTTTTCTGCAAGACTACTATCTTTTGAAATAACTCGTTCCCAAGCTTTATTTTCAAGAATTTTATTAGCTTGATGTCTACTATTTAAATCATTTGTTTTAGAATAAGCAATATCGTGATTTTTACATGCAGCGTCTAATAAATTAATTCCGCTGTCACCGCGATCTAAAAGTTTTTATAATTTTGTTCCGGGTCTACAAAACTGATATCCAGGAAGGTGTAATTCATCAGGCAGAGAGTTAATTACTCTATTCACTAAACCTTTTCCAACGGCTGGTTTTTTATAACTAAACGTTTTGTTATAATATATAAGCATCTTATTTTATTTTTTCTTCTATAATAAAAGTAACATTTATGAAATGCAATTAGTTATGAGAATGCAATTAGTAAAACAACATAAAAATATTGTGATTCGCAATATTGATGCTTCAACGAAAATCAGATCTAAAATAAAACATAGCTCTCTCTTACCAAATTCTATTCGTGCTCTAATAGTTGGACCATCAAATTGTGGAAAGATTAATGTTATGATTAGCTTGCTAGAAAGTCCTAATGGACTCAAGTTTGAAAACATCTATTTATACTCAAAATCCCTTTATCAACCAAAATATG
>LR999963.1:112439297-112491669 GCA_905220375.1 Tachina fera
TTATTTCAGATTACTATCAGCACAAATTTCACACCATAACAGCATAAGCACCCTCATATGCAACTCGTGCCTATTCCACACAAATTCAGCTGAGGTTATGGCAGTGCATAAAACCAAAGAGTGTGGCAAATGTGTTGTGAGAATGCCAGAAACTCACAAGGCATTGTTAAAATTTACCAACTTCCAAAACCAGATGGATGTTCCATTCATAATATATGCAGATTTTGAATGCATATTGGAAAATGTAAGTGATAATGAGCATTTGTTTACTAAGAAGCACATACCATGTGCTTATTCATTTTACATTAAGTGTAGTTTTAATGATAGTTTAGATAGGTTTAAAATTTTTGTAAATAGGGATGAAAACGTAAATGTAGGTGCACATTTTGTGAATTCTATAATTATTGAATGTAGGGATATTTATTTTGAAAATGTTTTATCAATGACCACCTTAACTCCTTTAGAAGCAGAAGTTTTTGAAAGTGCTAGAGATTGCCATATTTGCGGTAACCCCTTAGGCAATGAATTAAAAGTAAAAGATCACTGTCATTTTTCAGGTAAATATAGAGGGGCAGCACACAAATCGTGCAATTTAAATTATAAAGTGTCAAAGTTTATACCAATTTTATTTCACAACTTCTCCTCTTACGATTGCCATTTATTAGTAAAAGAATTATTAAATGTGAAAGGAAATACAAACGTAATACCTTTGACTTAGGAACGTTATATTTCCTTATCTCATACTATAGAGGTATATACTTTCGAAGGAATTGACACTGGAAAGAAGCAGAAATATGTTGAGTTAAGGTTTCTAGATTCTTTCAGGTTTATGGCATCTAGTTTAGACACTTTAGCTGGAAACTTATCTGATAAAGATTTAAAAACAGTTAAAAGGTTTTTCCCACAACAAGATGACTTTAATCTCATGAAGCGAAAAGGCACTTTTCCATATGAGTATGTTGATACATATTCCAAATTGGATGATGAAAAACTCCCTGGAATTAATGATTTTTTTTCTGAACTGAATAATAAAAAATGTTCAGAAGAAGACTATTTACATGCGCAAAAAGTATGGGAAACATTTAGTTGTAGAACCATACGCGATTACATGAGTTTGTACCTTAAAACTGATGTTCTTTTGCTGACAGACATTTTTGAAAACTTTCGAAAAGTTTGCAAAAAAATACATTGTCTTGATCCACCTCATTATTATACACTCCCAGGTCTGTCTTGGGATGCAATGTTAAAGCATACAAAAATTGAGTTAGAACTTCTGACAGATCTGGAAATGTATAATTTCATCAAACGTGACATTCGAGGTGGTCTTACACAGTGCTGTAAAAGACATAGCAAGGCAAATCATAAGTATCTGAGTACTTATGATAAAACAAAACCCTCTGAGTATATTTTATACTTAGATGCAAATAACCTTTACGGTTGGGCTATGTCTGAATATCTTCCGTCAGGTGGTTTTTCATGGACAAATGAGTTTATACACCCACATGACATTCCATCTAATTCGGAAATAGGTTATATATATGAAGTTGACCTAGTTTACCCTTCTGATTGTCATGATCGCCACAATGACTTACCATTTTGTGCTGAAAACAAAATAATTGGCGGAAATAAACATGAAAAATTAGTAGCTGATCTTTCAAATAAAAAGAGGTATATAATACATTATAAAACCTTGGAACAATGTTTGAGTAATGGTGTAGTTTTGGAGAAAGTTTACCGCATTCTTCAATTCACACAAAGACCATGGTTGAAATCATATATTGATTTAAATACACAGTATAGAGCCAGAGCTAATAATTCATTCGAAAAAGACTTTTTCAAATTATTAAATAATGCTGTGTATGGCAAAACCATGGAAAATGTTGACAAGCGGAAAGATGTACACTTACGTAGTGAATGGAGTCGTACTAACCGCAACCATTTAGGTATAGGAGAACTGATATCCAAACCGAATTTTCATAGCATATCACAATTTACAGACTCAATGTGGGCTATACAAATGAATAAAACTGTAGCATATTATAATAAGCCCATTTATTTAGGTTTCTGCATATTAGAACTATCAAAGTGGAAAATGTATGATTTCCACTATAGCTACATGAAACCGAAATATGAAGAGAAAGTAAATTTGAACTATATGGATACAGACTCCTTTATCTATTCTATTCAAACAGATGATTTCTATAGTGACATAAGGGATGACTTGAAAGATCGTTTTGACACTTCGTCATACGCAGAAAATAATCCTTTTTATTTCCCGCTCTTAAATAAGAAGGTATTGGGTATGATGAAGGATGAAACAGAGGGGAAGTTTATAACTGAATTTGTTGGACTAGCACCAAAAGTTTATTCATACACTACTGAAGGTGGTGAAAATGTTAATAAGGCAAAGGGGGTTAAGAAGTGCATTGTAAATAATTATACTCTAGATGTATATAAAAATGTTTTATTTACAAAACAAGAAATTACAACATGTCTGCAAACATTTACGTCAAAATTACATACTATTTTAACCAGAGAAACAAATAAAGTAGCCTTAAGTTGTAAAGATACAAAACGTAGAATAAGTAATAATAATATTAACACATATGCGTGGCACCATTACGAATTAGAAAGCGGTAATGGTGATGTAGAATTAGATTTGTTAATAAAAGAAATAGAAAGGAGTAACGCAAATTTAAATGCTTTGAATTTATTAATTAATCAAATAGAAAATTTAGAATAATAAGTGATTATATATAAATACAGTAATATTTTATAGCAAACACTTAAGATATTTGTAAATACAAAATAAGAAAATTTGATTGTAAATATTAAATATTATATTTATCTGCAAACGTTGTACAATTTTGAAATATTTTTAAATTTAAGTAAGAAAAACTGTTGTAAATAAAAAAATTGTTGTATTGTTTTTTGAAAATTTATTTTTCTTAATAAACGAATGCTCATTATCAACTTCATTTTCCAATATGCAATAGAATTTTTAAAAATATTTGTAAATATAAAATAAGAAAATTTTATTGTAAATAATAAATATTATATTTATCTGCAAACGTTGTACCATTTTGAAATATTTTTAAATTTAAATAAGAAAAACTGTTTGTAAATAAAAAAATTGTTATATTGTTTTTTGAAAATTTCTTTATTAATTATTTATTTCATAGAGTACATGGGAAATGTGTAAGTATTACTATAAAGTGTTTAAATAATTTTTTGAACAATTCCAGTTAGTGGTGTATACTCCATCAATCGATCATAAAGAATCAAACAGTAGGCATTTGTATTTTGTGGTACCGGCTTACTAGTTTCAAACTCTATTTTAACATCAATAGGTCCGCTCTTTATCATTTCATTTTGATAGCTCACATCAATTACAATGATTGGTTTGTTTTTGAATTCTTCGCAGGTGAGAAGTGGTTGAGGTTCCCTCATATAGTAATTTTGTTGAAATTTTGCATACATATCATATAAAATTGCATAACGATTATCATCAAATTTAAGGTTCAAGTCATCATATGGATAAGAGTCTGAATTTAAGTGTACTTTAATATTTTTTAAGTCTGAATGAATATATTTATTATCATTTTCCAAAACTAATATTTTAAATCTGGGCCTCTCTCTATTCAGTGATAACTTTAGATTCCAATTGTGATTCCTCCCACCAACAAAAGTGGGATTGAAATAACAATCCCAGCTGCGAAATACAATATGTAAAGAAGAGCCACCTTTAATAATCTTCATTATTTGTAGTTTCTTAGAATCTGAAAGTTGAACGTGTGGAATTCTCCATGTTATGTTCGTAATTGATAAACTTAGAACTGCATTTGCATCTGTTGAATAATATGCATTTGCGTCACTTGAATTTCGTAGTAGAATAAGTTCATGTTTACTATTCAGTATAATTTTATTGAAATCTTCAGCAAATCCCATTAGTAATTTTAAAGGTACGCAAAAATTGAAATAAGATATAGCTAGTTCCTCAGAAGCACACCATCCAGCATTTCTCATCATATTACTTTCAAATTGATTTAATGAAACATAATTCTTGATTGTACTACATGTTCCCAAGTATCGGGTTCGATCAATTTCAACTCCATTAATTTCATAACGTATTTCATCAAACAAATATGCAACACAATTATTCTTCAGTCTTACATTTGAAGGTTCTTCACCTTTACTATTCTTTATATTTCCTTCTATAAATAAAAAGCTTTCCGAAGGTAAAACATATAGGTCTTGATTTTGTAGGGTAATTCGAATTTCATCATTGTTTTTAAATGACTGAATATATGGTACATAACTATGAAATTCTTTTTTTGTTATACTCTCGTCCGAAAGCGGTTGCTCCAATACGTTAAGTATATCAGACATTTTTGTTTACTTTAAATTTAAGTAGCTTTAAGAATCTTTTATTTTCTTCTGTTAACTTTGGTCTTATAGCTTTAACAGTATCTGTAGGAATGTTCAGATTGATATTTCTTCTTGTGGTTTTATTATAAATTATCATTTTTGTCTTGGCCTTAAATGCAACCTTAGTGTTATCTCTTCACCTCTAAAGTTTATTAAACGTCCCTCTTGATCAACAATCCAAATTTTAAGATATGTTATTTCCTTAACGTTTACTGGTAGATAAACTAGATTGTTAGGGTTCACGTCCAATTTATAACCTGGAGGAACGTCTAAGGCAAATTCGTGAAGTATATGTGCTGGAGAGTCATTCATGTATGCTCCTTGTATTATATTACATTGAATTTGTATAGCATTAACTTTCATAATATTTACAAGTTGATTAGATAAATGTACTACTCCTGCCTTTAAAGATTTTTCTGCAAAACCAAGCAATTTAGCAATTGATCGCGTTCGATTAAAATAAATTATGTCGTGTGAAGAACTTATTTCTATTTGTAAAGTATTATTATTCGGTTCAATTATTATGGTTTAATTAAGATTATTTTTTTTATATTGTGTAGTTATGAAATCGACAATGTCTTGCAACTCATAAGACCTTATGGGAATTTCAATAACTGCATCTCCAATATGGAAAAGATTATTATCGTAGTCTACATTCGGAATAGAATTATATGAATGGAAGTCGATTAGGGAGCATTCATACTCTTCAGTTAAAATTATAGGTGGGAAATAATTTGCTTTTAAAATGGAAGAGTTTCCGCTTAATGCTAATGTTATTGACATGGTGAATGCTCAATTGTAAATAAAATAAAAATGCTTTAAAGTAGTTTTTAATTTATTTCTCGTTTACTTGCATATTTTATAATATTTCAGTTTTATTTATCCATGAATTATGTTAACTTGGGAAACCTAACCATTTAACATATGCCTTATTTCCTCTAGTTCTCAATACTTTTTCAACCAAAAATGTATTCGGAAAACGTGTGCTATGTATTTCCTCCTTATAAAAGCCTCCTTTAATTTTATTTCCTTGATAGTCTTCTAACAAAAATGTTATAGAAAAAGTGTTCTGTATCGATCTTATTTTAAATATCTCTATTGTCCAGTTCGGAGTGTATCCCTTCTCAAAAACGTTTTTGTATTTACTAATACGGACGTAATCTCCAACTTTATATCGTGAAGGTTTGAAAATTTTCAAATTACTATATACAGTATTCAAGAGATGCTTTTCATTCTTATGAGTTACTTCATTTGGTGCCATTTTTATTTTTCCATGTTTTTTCTTATTGTACTGTTTAATCAAACTTTTATAAATATCAATCCATTTATAAGTTCCGTTGTTACTAAACTCTTTCCACATAATCTCTTTCAAGGTTCTATTGAAGCGTTCAACAATTGAAGCTTTCATTACACTATATGTAGAGTAGTGATTAATTGAATATTTTCGCATCAACCCTCCAAACTCTTTATTGAAAAATTCTCTACCATCATATGTCTGTAAATTTTTAGGAACACGCCCCATAACAAGTATTTTCTTGAATGCATTACAAACTTCTGAGGCAGTTTTAGATTTAATTGCTTCAGCCCACGCATATTTTGAAAATGTATCCATGACAGTTAACATATATTTATAACCATTATTATATGCTTAATAATTTCCCATTTCTACCAAGTCGGCTTTCCAGAGATCATCAATTCCTTTCATAATAACTCTGCATCGTAAGAAGTTCTTCCGAGCTCGTGAAAGAAGCTCATTAACTACTGCATTTTTTCCATTGTATGGTGATATTGTTGTCATTACGTTATATATATCCGCTATTTTCTTATTTAAAGCTTTTATTTCACTTCTTAGCAGCACAACTTCTTCACTTATTCCCCTTTTTAAATTCTCTTTCATGTGTCTTATTTGTAAAATCAAATAAGTTTTGTTAACAGCATCAAGTCCATCTAAAGGTGAAGCTACGTTTATAATCCTTTTATTGTCAATGTTTATTTTATTTCCATCCAGTATAAAACCAAAATGCTTCAAGAGGTATTTTCTTCTTCCTTCGTTACTAGACCTTTGATTAAAATAATGACCGAATTTGTCGACAGTCATACTCTTTGTTTTATCACCTCAACTCAATTATATTTGCTTACTCAATTCTTCAATTATTGATACTATTTCATTAGAATGATTATTATTTCCAGCTTGTTGTGATGCTATTAACAGTCTCAATCGTTCTACAATTTCATTAGGATTGTCCCAGTATATATAATTTGGTTTATTAAGATTTACTCTCATTAAACCTTCACCAATGTGAGTAGTAGCAAATAATTTATTAATTATTTTTTTATACTCTAAGCCTCTATTTCCTTTAAGTTGGTTACTGGGATCGTAGTTTACTCTATGTGCATTTGTATCAAGTAAAATTTGTTTATAAATATCTAGTTCAGTTGAGTCATACTGTTCCGGCCTTTTGTGAAATAGTAATGAGTAAAGGCCTGGAGTTAATGCCCAAGATTTATTTCCTATGGTTATTTTGTCATCACTTAGCTTAAGATATGAATTTCCAAATTTCCAATCACCATTTTCATCCTTATAAGGTCCAAATATGGTATCGAATTTTTTGTTTTCAAGCAAATCTGTTAAATTAAATTTCCAATCATTATCTTGGGAATAAAATGATTCATTCAAGTGTGAATCTTCTTTATTTTCACTTTTCCCTGGTAAAGGACTAAAACACTCTTTTTTCGTGGGAGTACTGGTAATAATCTTTTTCTGGTGTCCTTTAATTTTGTTATAATTTTCCGATTTAATTCTTTCATCAGAAAATTTCATTGGATCCAATGAATCATCAGATAACTTTACAAGTTTTTTAAGTGCTTCTGTTATAGGTTTAAATGTATGTTCTAATTTATTAAACGATTCTGCTTCACCTTGTTTGATACTATCGAATTTCTTTTTTATATTTTTTCTTGATTTTTTTTTTTTTGTTTTTAGCATATTTATTTTTTTTATGCATGTTTTTTTATTTATTGTATCTTCATATATGAACTAACAATAAGTATTCAAATCTTTAATCTAACATATAATTAATAGGCCCGACCAATGCCAGACATAACTAAGTGATAGTTGTAAATAATACATAAGTGGTGATAAGCAAAAAAAAAAGTTTTTTTCTAGCAACTTCATTCGGAGTGTTTAGTTTTAGATCCCTTGTATCTCCTTTTTTAAGCGGATGTGTCCAGTAAAGTTCAAAATGTTACGAGCAAGCGGATTAGGATGTGACACGAGTTTAGTTAGATATTTGCCTGCGTATTTTGCAATTTCTTCAGTCACTAGTGGAATATTTAAATCACGATGTATATTTGAATTCTTAATGTACCATGGAGCAGATGTTATTAACCTTAAAATTTTGTTTTGTCTTCGTTGAATTCTCTCTACATTGGAAGCAGAAGCAGTGCCCCATAACTGGATACCGTAACACCATATTGGCTTTAAAAGCGACTTGTATATTAAAAGTTTGCAGTCTAGGCTGAGTATTGAATTTCTGCCAATCAGCCAATGTACCTGAGTTAATTTTAGTTTCATTTGAGTTAACTTATAGTCAATGTGATGTTTCCATGTAAGCCGTCGATCGAGGTGTATACCAAGATATTTCACATGTGAATGTTGAGGAACCACTTGATTATTAATCCGAATTGGGGAACAAGTATCTCTTCGTAAGGTAAATGTTATATTTTTTTTTTTTTTTTTTTTTTTTTTTTTAATACATATATTTATTTATTGTATCTTCAAATATGAACTAACAATAAGTGATCAAATCTTAAAGCTAAAATATAATTGTTTAGCCCGACCAGTGTCGGCCAAAACTTAATGATAATTTAAATAATACAAAGTAGTGATAATCAAAAAGGAAAATTAAATGTATTTTCAAGCATTCCCATCTAGAGTGTTGAGTATAAGAGCCCTTGTGTCCCTCTTTTTTAGGCGGATGTGACCATTAAAATTCAAAATATTACGAGCAAGCGGATTAGGATGTGACTCGAGTTTTGTTAAATATTTGCCTGCGTATCTTGCAATTTCTTCAGTCACTAGTGGCATTCTTAAATCACGATGCAAATTTGAATTCTTAATATACCATGGAGCAGATGTTATTAACCTTAAAATTTTGTTTTGCCTTCGTTGAATTCTCTCTACATTGGAGGCTGAAGCAGTGCCCCATAACTGGATACCGTAACACCATATTGGCTTTAAAAGCGACTTGTATAATAAAAGTTTACAGTCCAGGCTAAGTATTGAATTTCTGCCAATCAACCAGTGTATTTGAGATAACTTAAGTTTCATCTGAGTTAGCTTAAAGTCAATATGATGTTTCCATGTAAGTCTTCGATCAAGGTGTATACCAAGGTATTTCACTTGGGAGTGTTGAGGAATATTTTGATTATTGATTCGAATTGGGGAACAAGTATCTCTTCTTAGGGTAAACGTTATATGGACACACTTTTGTTCATTTACCTTAATTCTCCATAAGTTCAACCACATTTCCAATTGTGTAATATGTTCTTGTAAATATCGGGAAGCCTCGTGAGGGTTTTCATGCATACTAAGGCAGGTTGTATCATCGGCAAACGTAGATGTATGGATATTGCTGCTCAAAGGCATATCACAAGTATAGATCAAATACAAAACTGGCCCCAGTATGCTCCCCTGTGGCACACCGGATGATATAGATTCGGGCACACTCATGAATTCTCCTTCCACAACCGTGGAATTAGACCTTCATGCCACACTTTATCAAAGGCCTGAGAAACGTCAATAAACAGGGCAGAACAATACATTTTTTCTTCAAAAGTTCTTCTTATAAATTGCACCAATCTATGAGTTTGTTCAATGGTGCTATGCTGACTTCTAAAACCAAATTGATGGTCTGGGATGCACCCACTATCAGTTAAAATTGGGGACAATTTTGTCATGAGCAGCTTTTCGAAGAGTTTTGACATTGTTGATAGCAGACTTATTGGCCTGTATGACTCAGCCTTGGTAAGGTCTTTGCCCGGCTTTGGAATCATTTTGACCTTCGCAAGCTTCCAGCTTTGTGGATAATACTCCAGTCGTAAAATGGAGTTAAAAATAAATAACAGGATTCTAATTGCAATATGGGGCAAGTTTATCAGCATATTGTTACTTATTCCATCAATACCTGGAGCTTTCTTCGGGTTGAGTTCGGCAATTAGTTTCTGAACATCACGCGTCTTAAATTTTATGGTTCGAGGGGGTAGCGCAACTACACTTGGTAAATCAACAACACCAGTACATGTGTTTGGGGTAAATACGGATTTTAAATGCTCAACAAATATGTTACCTTTTTCAGTATCGCTTCTGGCCCAACCTCCGGTAGAAGTGCGCAGAGGTGGTCTATATTCAACGGGTGTTTTAAGCTTTCTAGCAGCTCGCCACAAGGAGTAATTAGATGCAGGTGTTGCATCAAGATTTTCCAAATAATTTTTAAGACATACAGTTTTTTCATATGCCAGCAGCTCTTGGAGTCGTCTAGTGCACTCTTTAAATATAATTTTATTTTGGGGTGATCTGTGCTGTTGCCATTCCCTTCTAGCTGTCCTTTTTTCACGTAAAAGACGTTCAATGTCTGTAGAATAAATTCTATTAAACCCAGTCTGCGGATGGGAAGTAGTGGCATGTTCGGCAGCCTGTTTAATATTTTCGTTAAGATTTTCAATGTTAGATTCAATATCACCTGGTGTTCTTAGGTTAATATTTTCCGTACAATGGCAACTGAGGTATTTTTTGAACCCCAGCCAATTAACACGGTTGATCATCTTTACATATGGGACAGGGAAGTCACTTCTTAGTGGGCTACAAATTGTAACAATCGTGGGAGAGTGATCGGAGGAGAGATCTACAGAAGCTTCAACATGAATTAATTCCCTAGTGATATTTTTCATGACTCCAAAATCTATAACATCCGGAATTTTTTGTATGTCCGTAGGCCAGTAAGTGGGCTCCCCACTTGAAATGACGTCCAAGCCCATTTTTGAAATTGTGTTGAACAACGCTCGTCCTCTAGGTGTGATAAGACGCGAACCCCAGAAAGTATGTTTTGCATTATAGTCTCCAGCTGCTACGAAACAAGGGCCAAGAGATTTGTAGAAATCCTCGTATTGATCCTCAGTAATTGCGAATCTAGGAGGGGAGTAAATTGATGATATGACAAAATTTGTGCAAAAATTTTCGATACAAATATTCGTTGCTTGTAGATGTTCTTCACAAATGTTATCAAACACATAGTGTTTGAGTCTTGACTTAATTAGAATTTCTGACCCACCGCATGCTCTCCCCCTCGGGTCCTTTGAATCATATAGAGTGTAACCATTTATTTTAAATAAGCTCCTTGAAGTCAAATGAAATGTTATATGGACACACTTTTGTTCATTTACCTTAATTCTCCATAAGTTTAACCATAGTTCCATCTGGCTAATGTGTTCCTGGAGTTTTCGGGATGCCTCATCAGGGTTTTCGTGCATACTAAAGCAGGCGGTATCGTCGGCAAATGTAGAAGTGTGGATACTACTGCTCACAGGCATATCACAAGTATAAATCAAATAAAAAATGGCCCCAGTATACTCCCCTGTGGCATACTCATAAAGTGTCCTTCCACAACTGTAAATTTTCGTGCAACAATGTAACTTTCCAAAAGATTTAGAATGTTTATTGGTAAATATGTCTTCAATTTCAAAGCAGGCCTTCATGCCACACTTTATCAAATGCCTGAGAAACATCCATAAACACGGCAGAACAATACTTCTTTTCCTCAAATGTTTTTCTGATAAATTGAACCAATCTATGCGTTTGTTTAATGGTGCTATGCTTGCTTCTAAAACCAAATTGATGGTCCGGGATGCACCCATTATCAGTTAAAATTGAAGACAATTTTGTCGTGAGTAGCTTTTCAAAAAGCTTTGACATTGTTGACAGTAAACTTATTGGCCTATATGACTCAGCCTTGGAAAGATCTTTACCTGGCTTTGGAATCATTTTAACTTTGGCAAGCTTCCAGCAGTCTGGATAATACTCCAGTCGTAAAATGGCATTAAAAATGAATAACAGGATTCTAATTGTAGTACGAGGTAACTTAATCAGCATCTGGTTACTAATTCCATCCATACCGGGAGCTTTTTTCGGGTTGAGTTCAGCAATTAGTTTTTGTACATCACACATCGTAAATTTTAAGGGTCGAGGGGGTAGAGCAACTACACTCGGCAAATCAGCAACACCGGTACATGTATTTGGTGTAAATACGGATTTTAAATGCTCAGCAAATATGTTACCTTTTTCAGTATCGCTTCTTGCCCAACCTCCGGTAGATGTGCGCAGAGGTGGCTTAAACTCAACGGGTGTTTTAAGTTTTTTAGCAGCGCGCCACAAAGAGTAATTAGATGCTGGTGTGACATCAAGGCCTTCCAGATAATTTTTGAAAGATGCAGTTTTTTCAGATGCAAGCAACTCTTGGAGTCGTTTAGTGCACTCTTTAAATCTGATTTTGTGTTGAGGTTATCTGTGCTGTTGCCATTCCCTTCTAGCTCTTCTTTTTTCACGTACAAGATGTTCAACGTCTGTAGAATAAATTTTATTGAACCCAGTATACGGATGGGAGGTAGTGGCATGTTCCGAAGCTTGTTTAATATTCTCGTTAAGATTTGCAATGTTCGATTCAATATCATTGGGTGTTCTTAGCGTAATATTTTCCGTGCAATGACTACTAAGATATTTTTTGAATGCCAGCCAATTAACATGATTTATCATCTTGACATATGGGTGAGGTAAAGCGCTTCTCAGTGGGCTACAGATTGTACCGATCGTGGGAGAGTGATCGGACGAGAGATCTAGGGAAGCTTCAACGTGAATTAATTCCCTAGAAATACTTTTTATGACGCCGAAATCTATAACATCCGGAATTTTTCGTACGTCAGTAGGCCAGTACCAATTTAAATGATTTAACCAATTCTTTTAATATACTTTCTTCCATGTTGGGTTGCTGGAAAATAGCTTAGCTAGTTACAAACTGATTTTGGAAACAGCAAAACAGCTTTTTAAACAGCTTAACAGCTTTTTGAAACACCAAAACAGCTTTTTTAAACAGCTAAACAGCCTTTTGAAACAGCTTAACAGCTTTTTGAAACAGCTTAACAGGTTTTTGAAACAGCTTAACAGCTTTTTTAAACAGCTTTTAATTAGAAAAGGTCCGCAGCATTTGGATGAATATTTATAACTAATGTTGAATGAAAACATTAAAGCCTTTTCTATAGCGCCCATTCCACACATCATCATCCTTACTGATCACAAGAAATCCATATTTTTCCTTCCAACATTCATTGCATATATTCTGAAACATTTTGGGACTCATATCACTTCCAACATGATCATTATAAATATGTTTTATTTTTAAGTCGTCTTGTTTAAACACTATGATAAAGTTTGCATTATCTCGTACTAAATGTTTTGGAATACGTGTATACGTTTGACATAAATAAAACGAATCTATATCTTTATGACGACCCATACAAAAATATGATCTAATATTATTCTGTTTTTCGCATGCAACATCATCAAAAATCATTATAGAGCTTCCCTTTGCCTTATCAGGTGATATGACATCTTCATTCTCTGTAAATGTGTAAAGACCCATTCCCTTTACTGATGAAATAAGTTTTTCAAGGTACTTATACTTTGGCTGTTGTAATGATTTTGAATACAAGTAAATATTTTTAAAATTTAATCCATTCGGGCTTTCGATTAAACTGAGCATTACATTTGTTTTCCCGCAATTAGATGGACCTACTATTAATGCTCTTATAGAATTAGGTAACAGGCAACTGTGTTTAGTTCGGCTATTGTATTAAATGAAATCAAAATTTCTTACTAAGATATTTGAATGTTGCTTAATCAAATGCATCTTTACAACTGACAGTTATTTTAAAATTTAATTCATTCACAATCATATATATGTATATTGACAACTTTGAATTTATTTACAGAAATAATTAAAAGTATAAATGATTGTGTATTCAAGTACAAAATTTAATGCAAAACAGACTGTTCAAGGAAAAGGACTGGTAAATAGTTTGATTAATTCACTACCAGTTGAACTTCATTTACCTGGATATCAATTTTGTGGACCTGGAACAAAATTAGAAAAACGGTTGAAGAGAGGAGATAGAGGAATTAATCCATTGGATGCTGCTTGTCGAGTTCATGATATTGCTTATTCTCAGAGTACTGATATTAAAAAACGTCATCAGGCGGATAGAGAACTAGCTAATAAAGCTTGGGAGAGGGTAACAGCTAAAGACAGCACACTCGGAGAGAAACTAAATTCGTACCTTGTAACAAACGCAATGAAATCTAAAGTGAAATTTGGTTTGGGTGTTAAATCCAAAAACTTTAAGAAAAATTGTAAGCAAAACCATTTTCGTAATGCAATTAAAGCAGCTACAACTATCTTAAAGAAAAATAAGCCTACAGATATAAACGATGCTATACAACTTGCACGAAATGTTATTAAACATTCTTTTCTTGAGAAAAAATCTGAAATAAAACTTCCAAGAATTATTAGAGTTCCCAAAATTGGCGGCTTATTACCTTTGATACCGATACTTACAGCACTTGGAACATTAGATGCAATGGCTTCTGGAGGTTCACAAATTGCTAAAGCTATTACAATAGCTAAAAATGGTAGAGAACAGCTGGAAGAAAGTAAACGACATAACAGAGCATTAGTGGAAATAGCAATAGGAAAAGGTCTCTATCTAAAACCTTATAAAAAGGGATATGGAATATTTTATACGAAAACTACATCAAAAAACTATTAAAGCAGCTACCCAACAGACCACTAACAAATACGGATTTAAGAACTTTTGGAAAGAAGTATATTCATCACTTTAGAGGAGTTTATATGAGAGATGAACTTCCTAATATTCCACGGAGGATAGAACGTGGAATTATCAACTTAGACTCTAATAACGGAGATGGTACACATTGGGTAGCATATTATAAAAATAATGATAAGGTGGAATATTTTGAGTTTTGGTAATCTTCAACCACCCTTAGAAGTATTAAGATATTTGGGAAACAATATAAAGTATAACTTTAAGAGATATCAGAAATTGAATGCATTTAATTGTGGACATTTATGTTTAAACTTTTTAATAAAATGCGAAATAAAAAACCATGCGGAATAAAAAAATAAAAATAAACACACATAATTTGTTTAATTAATTTATTTATAGTTTCATTTCATTTATTATCCATTCTTAACAATAGTCTGTGTATTTTTACATCTGTTAAAATTTTGCTTTGCATTTTTTTTCCTATTTCGTAACAAAGACGTGTCAGATCAACTTCAATATCTCTTTCATTAATTCCTTTTATGTCGCTTAGTTGTAAATTAGTTTTTTTCAATACTGAATACGTTGGAGTCATAATAAAAATGTAGAATTTGCTTCCTGAGCATGCCGTTCCAACATATAATTGAAGTTAAAAATATTCCAACCCCAATTAGAGATTTCCACGTATCTGGCTCTATTTTAGTTTTGTAGTTGTCCTGTTGAATAATTAAGCGATAGCTACAGTTTTTATATTGAAATATATAGGCGGTATTCCTTTCAGTAGTGTCATCTATTAAATTGACTAAATTTAAAAATTCTCTTTGAGAAAGGACACTGCTTATATAAGTTTTATAGTGCATTAAACGTAGCCACTCTTCCCGATCCAATCCAATAAAATGTTTATTCTTATAATGTAGCCATATCATTGGCTTAAATCCATTTAGAGTTGAAATTTTTAATTTTAAATTCAGGAAGTACTCCAGCTCAAAAACAACATCCTGTATTTGAGGTTTCTTTTTTTGTTCAAAAAAATGTCTCATTTTATTTTCCATTTTCAAAAGAGAGTATTAATTTTTTTACTATACACCTCGGAAGTAAATTTTAAACTGATGATGACTTCACTCTAAAAAATCCCTTTATATTGAAAATATTTTGAGTACTATGCTCTACTTACTTATCTATGTACTTACATACATACATACATACAATTACATACATATATGTATGTTGTCTCAACGTTTCTATGAAAAAATAAAACATGTTATTTATGTTTCCTTTTAAATATTTTATTGTTTTTTTAATGAAAAATTATAAAATTTAATTTGGTTGAAAATTTTGTTTCAAATGTTTATTAATTCATTTCAATCTTCCTTTCGGTTAAAGGTGGCAGTCGATAAAATGTGATGAAATAAGCTTCTATATTTGTCAATAATCTTCTTCACCCTTAGTCTTTTCATATGAAAAAAGTAGCATGTACACATGCCAACAACGTCTTCATTTGAATTGTCGTCATGAGAGCAAGGTATCTTATCATCAAAATTCTCGTAATCAGTTTTGAATGCTCGAAGAAAAGACAGATGTTCTTCGAAAATTATATTTCCGAACTCTTGTAAAAAATCATTTATAAAATCCATCGTTCCAGTTTAAAATCTTAAAGAAAACTACTCATTGATTTGTTAAATCTTCATATTATATGCTTACATATGTACATATGTTTTTTATATGGTTGAATTCATATAAATTAAACAAATATTTGTGCAATCTCATTTGTTTTTTTGTTTTTATTTAAAATATTTCTTTAAATACTTTTTAAATAGTCTCTATTTAAATGTAGCAAAAGGATAATAATCTCTTACAGGAGGAACTGGCTTTAACTCCAATCTGTATAAATCACTATTGTGGCTATCATTTACAGGATATTTAGAAATAAGATAAGAGCCTGTAGATAAATTTTCAATATCCTTTTCACTTAGTGAATTAAATCTCTTTGGTAAATATAAAATGTTCGTTGCCAGTTCTAAGACAATAGTTTCCCCATACTTTGTCGTAATACGCTCAGCTCCAGTTATATGGTACTCCTCTAGAGATAACATGTCCTTCACACTAAGTCTCTGCCTGGCGTTCAATTTATTGAAGGTAGAAATTAACTCCTCGTTGGTGCTCATTGTTATGTAACTTATATTAAACTGTGAACTTTTATGCATCAGTACAAATTATTTATAATTTTTTTCACATCAAAGATAATATTCATCTCTCTATCTCTCTTTCTCTCTCTCTATTTCCTTATTAAATAATTTTTTCCTTCAACTTTATTAACATTTATTACATGTTGTATTTTATTCCATTATTTCATTTATATAATATTAAATAGATTTTATTTAAATATAATTAAAAAAACTTAAATCTAATATAATATAATTAAAAACTTAAATCTAATATAATCTTATCTCCTTCGTCGTCCCACCAGAATTCATGAAATCTGGACAGAAGGTCATCCCCTTCTTTATCGTACAGGAATTCGTACACTTCATCCTCGAAAAAGTTAGTATGGTATCCCATCTGGTTGTTGGGAATATCCTGTTCGCTCCTATTCTGCGTAGAGTTTATGTAGTAGTCTTCCACTGAATTATTGACGTCAAATTCTGTCAAACCGCTTATGGAAAGTGGGCTGACCGAAGGTTTGATGACGCCGAAGTCTTCCTCTACCGACATAATAAGAGGAATAGATTCCATTTTGATTTGTTTTTTAAATTAGACCGAAGGTTGCAATTGAATTTCACTGAATAATTTCAAAATGTTCCACGATTCAACATTTATACTAAAAACAAAATCATCAACAACAACAACGTAATACAAACAAAATATCAAGAGATAAGCTAATGCACATAAACATTGCATTTGTTCCCTCACTCCACACTCATATCCATACACACAGCCACTCCTATCCATCCATACATATGTACATACATACATACAATTACATACATACATACACGTGTAACGCTGACCAAATTCACTACATTTTAAACCCTTTCCTATTCCACTCACGATCGTTTACTTATAAAATCCTAACCCTTATTAACATATTTTCTGTTCGCACATGCATTAACAAATCTAGTAATTCGTCTAATTTTTATGCATTTCCGCACTAAAATGTCTAACAAAACTAAATATATAATAAATAATAGAATTAACATATGCAAATTATTAAACAAAAATAGAATTAACATATGCAAATTATTAAACAAAAATAGAATTAACATATGCAAATTATTAAACAAAAATATCAACTAAAAATATCAATTAGAAATTTTATACGAACACATTACATGTGCCTTTACTAAATAACATACATATATACATACATACATACATACACATAAACATACATATGTATGTACATATTTTCCCTAAATCATCAAATACTTTCTTTTCAATCTTTCCTGCCTGCATACAAAACAAACTATTGTTAGCCGTTACCATTCTCAAAACATTCGAAAATAATACGAAAACAAATTCTAATATTTTTTGTTCTGCGGTTCGCTCTATAACAACACAAAATACATATTCAAGTTCAACTAAAATTTATGGGTACATACTTTTAAACATTAAATACAAATCCCAACTTTTACGGCCTGTCCTACGATGTCACCAAAATCGTTCGATCGAATTCTGCTGACATCGTGGGAAAGACCGTTAGTGTTCACCACCATAAACCAAGCCTCATTGATCAAGACTTAACCAACTCATAAACCGCTATTATTTTCTCCACTACTGCTCATCCAACTCCCATTAAGGTAAACTTATTTTGCCTTTTGTTAAGCAAAGACTCATAACCATTATTATTTCACCACTAGTGACACATACACTTATTCTTGTACACTAATGCTCACCCCAAAACCCATTAAGATAAACTTAATTACTTTTGGGGTAAGCTCAGCCACAGTGATCAAGACTTAGCCAACTCACACACATTTTACCTCTTTACAGCGCTGCCATATGACGTAAATATACTCCATTTATCCAATTCACTATCCTTTTACCCCTTTTTTCCGTCTGAGTATGGCAACGCGAACACCACTATTTAGCAAATACACACTCCTTTTACTATTTGTCGCCATCATATGGCAACTCTCATACCAGTATTTAACGAAGACACAAACCTGGTTGTAGTTTGTAGTTATCTATCGGTATCTATTTTAATTGCTTTCTGGAGAACAAGCAATTCCTATATACTAACAACAAAAATCATTTAACAACATAAATAAAACGCAGCAAATCAATTTGCGCATGTCTGATGCAAAATAACAAAGCGGCACTTGCAATTTGATTTGGATGTGCGAAATTTCATGAATACGTGATTGGTAAATAATTAATTATTGAAACGGACCACAAGCCGTTACAAACCATTTTTAAAAATCCAATTTAAAACGCTCCATTGAGGCACCATCCAATATTTTCCAAAATTATTTACAATTAATGCACATTTACATTATCTATTGCGGACATCTTGAGTCGCGAAAGTATCAGCTGCGAAATGGAAAAAGAGGATGTTTACACAGTTAGCGTAATCGTGTGAGCTACCCTTAATGATAATTTATACATTGCACTTAAACAGCAGGTTTGTGTTGATCCAGAACTAAATACTCTTAAAGAGTATATTATCAATGGGTGGCCGCAAAAAGATTCAGAACTACCAACAATTATAAATAAATTCAGTGAAGTGCGACTTTGACCCGCGCACGAAGGGTTCCGTACGGAAACGATATATGTAATTCAATACGAACTTTAGCTAATATAAGCTATAGTTTTGGTATTTTTTTTCGTTTTTTTTTGGTTTTTTCCGTTTTAAGCGTTTATTTTAGTTTTTTGAGTTTATTGGCGCTTTCTGAGCTTTGGCACTTTTTTCTCGTTTTGGCAATTTTTTTATTTTGGCGATTTTTTAATTTTGGCGTTTTTTTCATAAGGTGTTTTAAGTTTGGTTTTGGCGATTTTTTCGGTTTTATGAGTTTTTCTTTTATTTTGGCAATTTTTTAGTTTTGGGACTTTTTCCCCGTTTTGGGTATTTTTTTCGTTTTTTGGGTTTTATTTAAATTTTGATGATTTAAATTTTGCGATTGGTTTTGGCGCATTTTTCGGGTTTTGGCGATTTTTTCGGTTTTCTGCTTTTTTTAATTTCGGCGATTTTTTTTACTTGAACGATGTTTTCGAATTTGGCGATTTTTTAAAATTTTTGGTGATTTTTTCGGGTTTCTGGTGATTTTTTTCGGTATATATAATTATATATATTAATTATAATTATCGGATTTTTAAGTTTTACAGTTTTTGAAAATTTCAAGAGCTTACTTCTTACAGTTGGAGCAAGTTGTCAAAATTACATAGTCAAAATTAAAGTAACTGGTAGATCACACTTTAATTTAAATTTTTTAATATTTTAATGTTAATTATTGTAGTCTACATAAAAATACACTAATTTTACAAATTTCAAATGTTAAAATACATATGTATATACAATTGTATGTATATTACATGGGATTTTAAAATTTTTCGTTGCTCGTTTTGGAACACCTTTTATTTTTAATTCCCATTTGTTGTTGTAGCGGCCAAGGTTCTACATACTCTGTCCAAATTTCATGTCCTTAGCACTTACGCTTCCTGAGAAAATAGCGTCTGATGGACAGCGTAGCTACAACAATAGGGTTCATTTTTACACCTTTGGTGTACGGAACCCTAAAAACCACTTACTCAAAATCTTATCCAACGTAGCATGAAGACCTTCTGCAAATCCGTTGATAGATGGTTCTTTTTACAATTTCTGTTTTTTTTTGTTTTTGTACAGATTGATGTCTCAGTTGTTTTTTTTTAAATAGTGTAGTAATTCTATATAAGGGTTACCAGTTAAGGTTATTAGGAAAAAAATAAGTTATTTACAGGTGTAATGTAAAACAAATTTGGGAGAATTAATTAATAGTTGTGGAGATCAAAAACCCATAAGTTTTTTTTATTTTATCTGTTTATTCTTCTGTTCTTTATTATAGATTACTTAGAAATATTAATATAAGATTAAGTTTTAAATTATTAATGTGTATGTAAGTTAATTCGTAATAATATATTGGAGGGAAGTTAGTATAACTACATTTACGTTAAATCATTTGAATTGTGTTAGTATTGGAAAGTTTTTCTTGTTAGTTGTAGTTAGCGTTGACAGTATTATTGTTTTTGTTTTTTTTGTTTATTCTGTTTGGTTTAGTCGTTTGAAGACGTTTTCAGGTTGGTATGTGATCAATGGTTGAGCTGGGGCAATGTCTCCATTGCAGGTTTATTACTCGGGTATGAGGTTATGGCGCCTTCCTTCGCATTTATGGTCTCCCGACTTACGCAAAGAACTTTAGGAAGGTCACGTGTGATCTCGTTCGAATATTCTAGTTATGCGGGTTATACGAGTTATAACACGGGGGACGTATGTATTAATATAGAATAAATTTTCCTAGAAAGTAAAAGAATTTATTACTAACAGACTATAAGGCGGCGCATTGTAAAATCCATTACCTTGTCTGTTTTTTTCGTGATTTTCTCTATGATGGCAAAAAAACTACATATATTTCCTTCGTTTCTTGGAACAAAGTTTGTCCTTTTATTATGAAAAAGATTTCGGATACAATTATCGCCCTTTCTTTTAAAACCTAATGCATTTTTAGTTAAAATCAATTTTTAAAAGAAAAGAAAATTACCAGTACAACCTAGATCAAATAAAAAAAAGGCTGGAGGTTTAGTTTCCTTCACTATGCAATTCTTTTCAAAACCACCCTGGAAATGTCAAACAAAGGCACGTTTTACTTACCTTTGCACTTTAATTTGATGTCCAAATGCATGGTTTGACGGTCGAAACGAAAAAGAACTTGCATATAATAACACTTCTACATTACACGTTAGCTTTTATTTACTTTAAAAGCTTTCGAAATAACTGCATTGATAACATTTCTCAACATTTTATTATTGTTTCCCTCTCACCAATGACCAATGCAAGTTGATATGAATGCATCTGTACTGCTCATTGACTTATATTTTGTATGTAGTTCTCAGTCGTTAGCTATAATCTTTATAATATTCATACATGGAATATACATGGAAAAGTTATGAAGAGTTAAGAACGTATATATGTAAGGAAACTTTGCTTTAATAGTGATGGTACTTTTGATTCAATAAAAGGGAATTTTATTGGACTGTGTAGGAAAATACAAAAGAAGCAGCAATCCATAATAATGTTTTATGAATGAATTAATACTATAAGCGGGTATAGTACAACAATTTTATACAAATTGCATTCCCGTAAGAAAAAATTAGAGGTGTCTTAGGACACTCGGTTGTAGCTATGCTACTTGGTTATGTTAAACAAACTGAAGTGTTAATAAAGTTATATTCATGCTTATTCCAGTTGTCACTTTAAAAATTGGTGCTCATATATCCTTTGTCGAAAACAATTGGCGTGTTTATGCTATTTTCTAGACCTTAGGAAACGGAAATATATTGACAGTTGTGCAAAATTGTTCTCGAGAGCGAGTAAAAAATTTCCAATTTTTTGATATTGTGTTAAAGTGACGTCGATGAAGACAACTGGAATAAGGATGATTATATAATGATGTCAAATTCTCAGCAAATATATATAATATTTCTCCATTTTGACGCGTTTTGAAATTTAAAGTTGACAGCGCTGGTCATAGTGTTGATTATTTTTGTTACGAAAATCACGTCCTAGCTCCAGTGTCGTGAAATAAATACACAGAAAAAAGTATTCACTAATTAAAGTTTTCAATCAAGAATTTAATTGATTCAATTAAACATTTAATTGTACTAATTAATTTGAGTGAAAAACTTAATTGATATTACCAAATTGTTTATAGGTGAAAATTTAACTAATTTTTTAATTGATATTCCAAATATTTTAATTGATATTATAAAACTATTTATATTACTTTTGTTTGAGTAGAACAGCTATAAAAAATTTCTTAACGTTTAAGAAGTTTCAAAAATTCGATAATGTGAACTACCTTGGTTTTTATTAGTTCACATTACCGCGAGTTCACTGTATGTTGTAACCCTACTATCATATTTTTCATTATTTTAATCTCTTGCGAATTATTATTTTTTTTGCAATAAATAATGTTTTGAGTAGAAATTTGCTAAAGAAAAACGCCACGTATTTGAACATTTGAAATTTTGTCGAAATGAAAAGTAAAAAGCAAAATAACTAGTTTAAATAAATCAAGTGCTATATTTATGAAATTAATAAATATTTTTTATAAAACTGCCCATATTTTTAAAAATTAATTTTAAAAAATATTAATTATTTAAAAATACAAGTTCTCGTTATACATTCATATTGAAAAGTCAATTTAGCGGAGTTTTTATTTCATACTAAACAAAAAAAAATGGTTCGAAAAAATATTCGGAATACATATTGTTATTGTTAGCTTTATTTGCATTGCTAATATTTTTTACATAGTCATAATTAACAAAAACAAAAAAACCGTAATAAAAAAAAACAAACAAACAAACAAAAGTGCCCTTGAGGAATACTCTATATGAGTACCTCAAAAACAAATAACTGTGAAGTGAGTTCTAATGGCAGAAATGCCTATTTTACTGTGAGTTCTGAAGCTCTTAATGAAAATAATAAAAATAAAAAATATAATGATAGACTTACTGAGAGCTCTGAAGCTCTTAATGATAATAAATTAAATAAGAAATCTGATAGTAGACTTTTTTTTAACGGCGAGGCCACTTTTTCGTCAGCGATCAACTTCGCTTTGCCCAATGCCAACAAGTGATTCGTTAACATTACCGTTGCCTAGTACTTCCACATTTAACTCAGCGATATCATCCGCTTCGGGCTCGTGGTCATCACTTAACCAAGTTTTTACTGAAGTTAAGAGCAGCCCAAAACCCAAGGTCCAAGTGGGAATGAACAGATATATTACAGTGGTAAAGCGCGGACGAAGCCCAAAGTCTTCGAAAATTTCATCTGCTCCAAAAATGTCTAGGGATAACAGCGAATCCTCTATTAACCGCCAAAATCGTTTTCAAATATCACAAGTTGACAACAACGAACCCGATGTATCTACGAACAAAACATCCAAGCCGCCTCCAATCTATTTGAGAGAAAAAAATTCAAACGCTATTATAAAAAATTTAATTTCAGTCATTGGTGAGAATAAATTTCACATCGTTCTAATAAAACGTGGTAACATTGTTGAAACCAAAATTTAAATTTATGAAGAAAAAGATTTTCGCAAACTGATTACTGAATTTGAAAAAAGTAAGAAAAGTTTCTACACATATCAGCTTAAAAGTGCTAAAGGCCTACAGATCGTATTGAAGGGCATCGATTCCTATGTTGCTCCCGAAGAAATAAAAGATGCACTCGTCCTCCAGGGATTTAAGGTAAAAAATGTATCTAACATAATAAATAGGGAGAAGATTCCTCAACCTCTTTTTCGCGTCGAACTTGAGCCAAACGATATAAAATTGAAAAAAAGCGAGACTCATCCAATTTATAATTTGAAATATCTCTTATATCGAAAAATAACAGTTGAAGAACCACACAAGCGTTCTGGACCCGTACAGTGCCATAATTGTCAAGAATATGGTCACACAAAAACTTACTGCAAGTTACCTTCAGTTTGTGTTATCTGCGGTGAATTGCACGGTAATGCTGGTTGTACTAAGCCTAAAGATCTAGCCGAAAAAAATGTAGTAATTGTGGAGGTAATCACACCGCTAACTACAGAGGATGTCCTGTCTATTCTTTCGTTAAACAGACTATGGGACAAAAACCTAAATTAGCTCCAGCACAAACAGCAAACGCTTACTCCGCCACTTTTGCTCAAATAAGCCAACCTGTCACTTCACGTGTATCGTATGCCGATGCAGCTAGGACTAGTTCTATTCCCACACAAAATATTCCGCCTCAAAATAATTCAACGAATGCAAACTCAAGCTTTAATTTTAGTCGCCTTGAAGCTACTATTGAAAATCTAGTGCTGACTATAAATAATTTTACAACAAATATGACTAGCATGATGCAAGAAATGCTACGAATGCAGTCTACATTGCTTCAAGCATTAGTTAACAAGCCATGAACACGTTAAAGATAAGTTTCTGGAACGCAAACGGCATTCGCCAACATAAAAATGAACTTGAGCACTTCCTCACGGAAAAAAATATTGAT
The DNA here is from genome assembly GCA_905220375.1 of Tachina fera. Classification (NCBI taxonomy): domain Eukaryota; kingdom Metazoa; phylum Arthropoda; class Insecta; order Diptera; family Tachinidae; genus Tachina; species Tachina fera. The sequence goes on from LR999963.1 coordinate 112,463,842, forward strand.
ATAATGTTGGTTTCTGAGACTCATTTGACTTCAAGAAGCCTATTCAAAATTAATGGCTACATTTTATATGATTCAAAGGACCCACGAGGAAGAGCTTGCGGGGGATCAGCAATTTTAATAAAGACAAGACTCAAGCATTTTATTCTTGACAACATTTGTGAAGAACATCTACAAGCAACGAATATTTGTATCGAAAATTTTTGCACAAATTTTGTCATATCATCAATTTACTCCCCTCCTAGATTCGCAATTACTGAAGATCAATACGAGGATTTCTACAAATCTCTTGGCCCTTGTTTCGTAGCAGCTGGAGACTATAATGCAAAACATACTTTCTTGGGTTCGCGTCTTATCACACCTAGAGGACGTGCGTTGATCAACACAATTTCAAAAATGGGCTTACTGGCCTACTGACATACATAAAATTCCGGATATTATAGATTTTGGCGTCATGAAAAATATTTCTAGGGAATTAATTCACGTCGAAGCTTCCCTAGATCTATCGTCCGATCACTCTCCCACGATCGTTACAATTTGTAGCCCACTGAGAAGTGCTCTACCTCACCCATATGTGAAAATGGTCAGTCGTGTTAATTGGCTGCGATTCAAAAAATATCTTAGTAGTCATTGCACTGAAAACATTAAGCTAAGAACTCATGATGATATTGAATCTAATATTGCTAATCTTAACGAAAATATTAAGCAGGCAGCTGAACATGACACTTCCTCCCATCCGCAGACTGGGTTTAACAGAATATATTCTACAGATATTGAACTTCTCGTATGTGTAAAAAGAAGAGATAGAAGAGAATGGCAATACCACAGATCACCCCAAAATAAAATTAGATTAAAAGATTGCACTAAAAAACTCCAAGAACTGCTTGCTATGAAAAAACTGCATCTCTTAAAAACTATCTGGAAAATCTCGATGTCACACCAGCATCTAATTATTCTTTGTGGCGCGCTGCGAAAAGAATTAAAACACCCGTTGAGTTTAAACCACCTCTGCGCACTTCTTCCGGAGTTTGGGCCAGGAGTGCTATAGAAAAAGGTAACTTGTTTGCAAAGCATTTAAAATCCGTATTCACCCCAAACACATGTACTGGTGTTGTTGATTTCCCGAGTGTAGTTGCGCTACTTCTTCGACCCATAAAATTTAAAATGTGTGATGTACAAAATCTAATTGCTGAACTCAACCCGAAGAAAGCACCGGGTATTGATGGAATTAGTAACCAAATGCTAATAAAATTACCTCGTATTGCATTTAGAATCATGTTATTCATCTTTAATGCCATTTTATGACTAGAGTATTATCCCCACAGCTGGAAGCTTGCAAAAGTTAAAATGATTCCAAAGCCGGGCAAAGATCTGACCAAGGCAGAATCATACAGGCCAATAAGCCTGTTGCTATCAACAATGTCAAAACTTTTCGAAAAACTGCTCATGTTAAAATTGTCCCCAATTCTAATTGGTAGTGGGTGCATCCCAGACCATCAGTTTGGTTTTAGAAGTCAGCATAGCACTATTGAACAAACGCATAGATTGGTTCAATGTATAAGAAGAACATTTGAAGAAAAGAAGTACTGTTCTGCACTCTTTATTGACGTTTCGCAGGCATTTGATAAAGTGTGACATGAAGGCCTAATTTTAAAATTAAAATCATATCTACCAATAAATTTGGTGAATTTATTAGAAAGTTACATTACTTCCCGGAAGTTCACGGTTGTGGAAGGAGAATTCATGAGTGTGCCCGAAACTATATCATCCGGTGTGGCACAGGGGAGCATACTGGGGCCAGTTTTGTATTTAATTTATACTTGTGATATGCCTTTGAGCAGCAATATCCATACATCTACGTTTGCCGATGATACAGCCTGCCTAAGTATGCACGAAAATCCTCATGAGGCTTCCCGATATCTACAAAAACATATAACACAACTGGAACTATGGTTAAAATTATGGAGAATTAAGGTAAACGAGCAAAAGTGTGTTCAGGTAACATTTACCCTGCGAAGAGATACTCGTTCCCCAATTCGAATCAACAATCAAGTTGTTCCTCAGCATTCACATGTAAAATACCTTGGTATACACCTTGATCGACGACTTACATGGAAACACCATATTGACTCAAAGCTAATACAAATGAAACTTAAACTAAGTCAGATATATTGGCTGATTGGTAGAAACTCAACACTCAGCCTAGACTGTAAACTTTTATTATACAAGTCGCTCTTGAAGCCAATATGGTGCTACGGAATTCAGTTATGAGGCACTGCTTCAGCTTCTAACGTCGAGAGAATCCAACGAAGGCAAAATAAAATTTTACGTTTGATAACATCGGTTCCATGGTACATAAAAAACTCAAATATACATCGTGATTTGAATATGCCACTAGTGATTGAAGAAATAGCAAAATACGCAGGCAAATATTTAACAAAACTCGAGTCACATCCTAATCCGCTTACTCGTAACATCTTGAATTTTACTGGCCACATTCGCTTGAAAAAGAAGGACACAAGGGCTCTTTTACTCAACACTCCAGATGGGATTGCTTGAAAATATTTTTTTCTCTTTTTTTTTTTGATTATCACTACTTATGTATTATTTATAACTATCACTAAGTTTATGTCCGACAGTGGTCGGGCCTAATACTTATATTTTAGATTTAAGATTTGAATACTTATTGTTTGTTCATAATTGAAGATACAATAAATAAATAAATGTATTAAAAATAAAAAAAATAAAAATATTAAAAATATTTTTCTGGAACGCAAACGGCATTCGCAAACATAAAAATGAACTTGGGCACATCCTTACGGAAAAAAATATTGATATAATGTTGATCTCTGAGACATATTTGACTTCTAGAAGCCTCTTTAAAATGAATGGCTACACTTTATATGATACAAAGGACCCTAGAGGGAGAGCATGTGGTGGATCAGCAATTCTAATAAAGTCAAGACTCAAGCACTATATTCTTGACATTTGTGAAGAACATCTACAATCAACAAATATCTGCAATGAAAATTTTTGTACAAATTTTATGATATCTTCAATTTACTTTTGTAAAAATTTCGTGATATCTTCAATTTACTCCCCTCCCAGATTTTCAATCACTGAGGACCAATACGAGAAATTCTACAAATCTCTTGGACCTTGTTTCGTAGTAGCTGGCGACTACAATGCTAAGCATACGTTCTTATTACGCCTAGAGGTAGGGCGTTGTTCAACACAATTTCAAAAATGGGCTTGTATGTTATTTCGAGTGAGGAGCCTACTTACTGGCCTACTGTCGTACGAAAAATTCCGGATGTTATAGATTTCGGCGTCATAAAAAGTATTTCTAGGGAATTAATTCACGTTGAAGCTTCCCTAGATCTCTCATCCGATCACTCTCCTACGATCGTTACAATCTGTAGCCCACTGAGAAGCGCTTTACCTCACCCATATGTCAAGATGATAAATCATGTTAATTGGCTGGGATTCAAAAAATATGTTAGTAGTCATTGCACGGAAAATATTACGCTAAGAACACCCAAAGATATTGAATCTAACATTGCCAATCTTAACGAGAATATTAAACAAGTTTCTGAACATGCCACTACCTCCCATCCGCATACTGATCTCAAAAAATTTATTCTGCAGACGTTGAACATCTCGTACGTGAAAAAAGAAGAGCTAGAAGGGAATGGCAACAGCACAGATCACCTCAACACAAAATCAGATTTAAAGAGTGCACTAAACGACTCCAAGAGTTGCTTGCATCTGAAAAAACTGCATATTTTAAAAATTATCTGGAAGGTCTTGATGTAACATCAGCATCTAATTACTCTTTGTGGCGCGCTGCTAAAAAACACCCGTTGAGTTTAAGCTACCTCTGCGCACATCTACCGGAGGTTGGGCAAGAAGCGATACTGAAAAAGGTAACATATTTGTAGAGCATTTAAAATCCGTATTTACATCAAATACATGTACCGGTGTTGCTGAATTGCCGAGTGAAGATGCTCTACCTCGTCGACCCTTAAAATTTACAATTTGTGATGTACAAAAACTAATTGCCGAACTCATCCCGAAAAAAGCTCCCGGTATGGATGGAATTAGTAACCAGATACTGATTAAATTACCTCGTACTGCAATTAGAATCCTGTTGTTAATTTTTAATGCCATTTTACGACTGAGGTATTATCCACACTGCTGGAAGATTGCCAAGGTTAAAATGACTCAAAACCAGGTAAAGATCTTTTCAAGGCTGAGTCATATAGGCCAATAAGTTTACTGTCAACAATGTCAAAGCTTTTTGAAAAGCTACTCACGACAAAGTTGTCTTCAATTTTAACTGATAATGGGTGCATCCCGGACCATCAATTTGGTTTCAGAAGCCACCATAGCATCATTGAGAAAACGCATAGATTGGTTCAATTTATCAGAAAAACATTTGAAGAAAAGAACTATTGTTCTGCCCTGTTTATTGATGTTTCTCAGGCATTTGATAAAGTGTGGCATGAAGGCCTGATAGTGAAATTGAAGACATACTTACAAATAAACATTCTAAGTCTTTTGAAAAGTTACATTCTTGCACGATAATTTACAGTTGTGGAATGACACTTTATGAGTATGCCTGAAACTATCTCATCCGGTGTGCCACAGGAGAGTATACTGGGGCCATTTTTATATTTCATTTATACTTGTGATATGCCTGTGAGCAGTAGTATCCACACTTCTACATTTGCCGACCATACAGCCTGCCTTGGTATGCACGAAAACCCCGATGAGGCATCCAGAAAACTCCGGGAACACATTAGCCAGATGGAACTATGGTTAAACTTATGGATAATCAAGGTAAATGAACAAAAGTGTGTCCATATAACGTTTACCCTAAGAAGATATACTTGTTCGCCCATTCGTATTAATAATCAAGTTGTTCTCTGACATTCACATGAGAAATATCTTGGTATACACCTCGATCGACGGCTTACATGGAAACATCACATTGACTATAAGTTAACTTAAATGAAACTGAAATTAACTTAGGTACATTGGTTGACTGGCAGAAATTCAACACTCAGCCTAGACTGCAAACTTTTAATATACAAGTCGCCTTTAAAGCCAATATGGTGTTACGGTATCCAGTTGTGGGGCACTGCTTCAGCTTCCAATGAAGAGAGAATTCAACGAAGACAAAACAAAATGTTAAGGTTAATAATATCTGCTCGATGGTACATTAAGAATTCAAATATACATCGTGATTCAAATATGCCACTAGTGACTCTAACAAAACTCGATTCACATCCTAATCCGATTGCTTTACTGGACACATCCGCTTAAAAAAGAGGGACACAAGGTCTCTATTACTAAGCACTCCGGATGAAGCTGATTGAAAAGACTTTTTTTGGCTATCACTACTTATGTATTATTAATAACTAGCAATTAGTTATGTCCGACAAGGGTCGGGCCTACCAATTATATTTTAGATTTAAGATTTTAATACTTATTGGTAGTTCATTTATGAAGATACAATAAATAAAAAAATGCATTAAAAAATATATATAAAAATGTCCCTTAAAAAAATTTCGGTAGCCGGCGGCGTTTAGTAAAATATTTTCCTTTGCTGCCGCAACAATCTTTTCATCAGCTTCTTTCAGGACAAAGGGAATTTGTATAAATTTGACATCGTCAAAAAAGATATCATTACCCACATGCAAATATTTAAAGTGAAACAGGATCGAAATTAAAGTCATAATATCTGGAAAAGGTGGATCGATTATGACGACCATTAAATGGACATAATTTACGAAAGACATTTCTCAAACAGCACTAATTTTTATAATAAAATTCAATGATTTGAAAGTTTTGTTCGCTTGTAAGTACATTCATGGTGAAATGGAAAACCTTACTGAGCATTTTAAGAATTGCCGTCAGTTACGAAACTTTTTTTTTGCAATAAAAAAATGTACACTGAAAAAACAAATAGTAAAGGAATCACTCGATGTACATAAGTATAATCTTTTATAAGAAGCAGTACTTATTAGCAAACAGAAAATTTGTTTTGTGTAATTAATAACATTTTGGATAATTTTAAAGGTATGTCTGTGTAAAATTGAGTTTAGATTCCGGCAACACTGGTTAAAAAGCAAGGCGCATTAATAAGGTTTCCGCAATACAGTATACAGGCTGTGTGAAGGGTTGCCAAATAAAATGATCGAAAAATCGTTGACATCCCGATAACATATAAAATTATCGTCATATCATACTCGAAAAATCGGACAAATCAAAATGCACTTTTTTTTAACATTTTTATGCATAAATGCAATTATTAGGAAACAAAAACATAACAATTAGTTAAAATACATGAATTTTACACGAAGCCATTCGCATTGTCATTACTCATAACTTTGTTCCCGTCAGTGGTAAGATTATGAAATATATTCCGTCATGAAATAATGTCCGGCAAGAAATTTCTCAAATGCAAATTGGGACTAACTAACCAAAAGACACATAAGCTGAGTTTACATCTGACATTTCTTGTGTGCCATAATCCCAAAAAAACGTAGCCACTAACTTCTACTGAAAAACTGTTTGATTCAGACATGTATTTATTGATTTAAGCTGTTTCCAAACATATTAGATTCTATAAAATTGTCAATTATTTATGTATGAAACTGTTTAAATTAATAAACACGTATCTGAATCAAACTTTTTTTCATTAGTAATTCGTGGTTACGCTTTTTTTACGCTTGTGTGGCACATGGCTCACAGATGGTAACCCGGCCATACACACATGCAGCACTCATCACCATGGTTGCCAGATTTAACGATTTATCATAATTTTGACGATTTTCGGTTGCAAAAAGAGCATTTTGACGACTGGACGATTTTCGCCTTGAATTTGACTATTTTAAAATAATTATAAATGTACACCATTTATTAGAATTTTTAAACTACTTTGAGCCTGACAACGAACTTGGCAGCTTGTGAAACAGTATTCAATAAAACTAAAAAGCAAAAGGCAATAAATTTAAATTTTCGTATTAATAATTTTGGAATTAAATGTTTTCTAAGCCTGTTATTGTACAGAATTTATCAACTAAAACAACAGAAATAAAAAATTTATACGGTCAAATGTAAAAACTATTTAAAAATGTTATGAGTAATTTTTTTAAAACAGGCTTGATTGAGTGTGATAATTTTTATTTGGGCAATTATAAAGATGAAAGTAATTGTTCAAACATTGTTGAAATTTATGTAGGAATATTTGTATTTGCTGATTGATGTTAAGGTTAATCATTGAAATTGAAAAATATGAAATAATTAAAATTTTTCATATGCAACCGTGTGGTAAAATTCCAATAAGATTAGACTTCGTAGATAAATTATGTGTAATTTATCCCTACAATATTATTATAGAAAACAAAAGTTCTTTCTACGATATTCTTAAAGAGTTTTTTCAAATAAAGATTGTGAATGTCAGGAAATTGAATATAAATTCAGGCAATTAAAGTTATTAAAATTGGAAAAAGTTTTCTATGACACATATATAAATCTTTAAGATTTGTCAAAAAAATTCCCAAAATTAAAAAAATTACGAGTCTTTTAATTCACATCATAACTAATTTTATCCAAAAATTTTCCAACATTAAAACATTGAAAGAGTATTTAGTCAAGTTAACTTAACTTAACAAAACCAAAGTAAGACATGTAATTATTTTCTTTTTTAAACAATTGATACTTTTTTGATAAGCATTTAGCTTATTTTATAAAAAAAAACTACAAATTTATTTGTTGTGCTATGTTTACGTTTGATAAAAGTGTTTGTTTGAATTTTTGTCTTATTAGTTTTTCTTTGTCATTATTAACTGTATATACGCAAGCGCAAAGCAACAATATTTTTTCTTTGTATGTATATACATATGCTCTCTGTAACAACATATTGGTTTTAACAACAAGAAATAAGTTTTGGATATAAATAAGTTTTTCTTTAAATGCATTGGTGTTTACTCTATCATAAGGAACTTTTGGACACCCATGAGATAATCTATAGAATATCTAAAAAATAAAGAAATCAAAAGTACAAAGTAATCAAAACAAAAAAAAAAGCAATCGTTCTCATGGTTTCTGTTTCTCTCACTTCAAAGAATTAAACAAAACAAAATCAAAAAAATTTGTTTCGTTTATTGTCGTACTCTGGTTTAAGTTAAGTATGTTAAGTATGTTAGGAAAATAATTTTCTAAGCTCTGTATCGTCCCATGAGTAGAATAGCTACAAAATCCCTTTCCTTTTCAAACATTTTCTTTACCTGTCTGTTTTTATTTTGTTTTTTGTACTCTCTGTAACAACCAAAAACTAAGATGAAATAACAATACTAATATAAAGTGATTAACCCTAATACCTACCAACAATATCAAATTTTGAATAGAAAAAATTTTATTTGTTGTTCAGCTTTGTTCTCTTTTTCTCCTATAATGTAATAATTTTTTGTTATATTACAGGCCACATTCGGTGTTGGAAAGTCTAACGTAAGAGATAATCTCGATTATCATAGCTTTTCGTTGAATTATGATTTAGGGAAAGGCTACCATATTTTGCACATATACATACATGCATAAACTTACGCAAGATGATTTTCATCAAACCCCGCATACCACCAATGTAAAATAAGGAAAAACTAAAAATTGTGAACAGTCACAAACCTCTTACTTTATGCATATGAATAAATCATATTAAAAAAAACAGTAATGTTTAGACTATCGGACAAACAAAATTTCTTTTCGTAGGCATTACATTGAGCAAAGTATAAAAAGTGATGTTAGTTAAATGTCACTATATCTTTAAAACTAGAGCTGCTTGAGAAAAACTAATTATGTTATCGTAATCAGCAGATAAGGATTTTCAATTTTTATTTAAACAATAAAACCACTGTTTAGCCGTGTAATCTATACGGTTTATTTACGTTATTAACAATAAATCTTTTTAACACCAATTACAAAACAACACAAAATATATGAAAAGTATCTCAAGGGATTTAGTTCAAATTGAAGCTTCTCTAGATCTCTCGTTCCATCACTCTCCCACGATCGTTACAATTTGTACCCCAGTGAGAAGCGCTTTTCTTCGCCCATATGTGAAGATGACCAATAGTGATAATTGGCTGGGGTTCAAAAAATACCTTAGAAGTCATTGTACGGAAAATATTAAGCTAACAGCAGCAGATGATATTGAATCTGACTTTGCCAATCTAAACAAAAACAGGCTGCTAAGCATGCCGCTACCTCCCTCCGCAGATTGGGTTTCACAAAATTTATTCTACAGACATGAACGCCTCGTACGTGAAAAAAGAAGAGTTTGAAGAGAATGGCAACAGCACAGATCACCCCAAAATAAAATAAGATTTAAAGAGTGCACGAAACGACTCCAAGAGTTGCTTACATTTGCGAAAACTTCATCTCTTAGAGATTATCTTGGAAGTCTCGTTGTCTTACCAGCATCTAATTACTGCTTGTGGGCCCTACTAAAAAGTTTAAAAGACCCGTTGAGTTAAAACCACCTCTGCGCACTTCGACTGGTGATTGGACAAGAAGCGATACTGAAAAAGGTAAAATATTTGTGAGCATTTAAAATCTGTATTTACCCCAAATACATACCACTTCGAGCCTTAAACCTTAAGATTCGTGATGAAAAAGCTCCAGGTATTGATGGAATTAGTTACACGATGCTGATGCATCTGCCTCGCAATGCAACTAAGATCCTACTATTTATTTTTAATGGCATAATTTGACTAGAGTGTTATCCACACAATTGGAAGTTTGCCTAGGTCAAATGATTTAAAGTCGGGCAAAGATCTTAACAAAGCTGAGTCATACAGGCCAATTAGTTCTCTATCAACAATATCAAAGCTTTTCGAAAGGCTGCTCATGACAAAATTTTACCCAATTTTAACTGATAATAGGTGCATACCGGACCATTAATTTGAATTTAGAAGTCAGTATAGCACGATTGAACAAACGCATAAATTGGTTCAAGTTATAATAGGAAAAAAATTTGAAGAAAAGAATTGTTGTAGTCTCTTTATTGATGTTTATCATGCATTTGATAAAGTATGGCATGAAGTCCTAATGTTAAAATTTAAATAATATCTACCAATAAATTTTCTAAAGCTATTGTAAAGCTATATTCTATTAGTGTTGTAAAAAGTAGCTACTTTTGAATACTCAATTCGACTTGATACTTTTTCAATTCGGTACTCGATACTACTCAATACTTTAACGGCTTTTTGAAATTAGAATTAAAAACACACATACATACGTATGTGCATATATGTATCAGAGGTTAAAAATTATTGTTTATAAAAGTAAATTTAACTGCAGTGCATATAATATAATGCAATATGTAAAAAACAAAAATTTAATATAGTAATATTAATTTATAACATATTAAAATAAATAACGTTGAAGATTAGTTTATGAACGTTAATTTGTATCCAAATCGCCAGAATTTCCCGGTTCACATACTTTAACTTTTGTTGATCAACTCGCAATTCAGCTGGAAGAAAAAAAGAGATATTTGGATTTCCTTCTCCGTCTGTCTTACAGCTGAATTACGAGTTGATCAACAAAAGTTAAAGGGTGTAACTGGACTTGCTGGGTTGAAAATGCAACCCTGAAAGTATTGAGTAGTTACTTTTGTGTATTGAAAAAACACACTGTATTGAGTACTCAGTACTCAAATACTTAATACTTTTACAACGCTATATTCTATCCCGTAAGTTCATTGTTGTCGAAGGAGACTTCATGAGTGTACCCGGATATATCTCTACCGATGTGTCACTGGGCCCAGTTTTATTTTTGATATATACTTGTTATATGCATGCTAGCACTAAAATCCATACATCTACATTTGCCGATGATACAGCCTTCTTTAGCACTCACGAAAACCTTCACGAGGCATCCCGATATCTTTAGGAACATATTACACGGCTGGAACTATGGTTAAAGTTATGGAGAATTAAAGTTAATTGCCAGAAATGTGCGCAGGTAACATTTACTCTACAAAAAGATGCTTGTTCCCCCATTAATGGGGGAACCATTAAAATCAATAATAAACTTGTTCCTTAACATTCACATGTAAAATACCTTTGTATACACCTTGATCGACAGCTTATATAGAAACAACACATTGATTCTAAGCTAACACAAATGAAACTTAAACTAACTCATAACACAGGCTGATTGGTAGAAATTCAACTCTCACTCTAGATTGCAAACTTTTGATAAACAAGTCGCTTTTGAAACCTATATGGTGCTATGAAATTCAACTATGGGGCACTGCTTCAGCTTCCAATGTCAAGAGAATCCAACGAAGGCAAAACAAAATTTTACGTATGATAACATCGGCTCCATGCTACATCAAAAGATCAAATATACATCGTGAGTTAGATATGCCACTAGTGATTGAAGAAATTGCAAAATACGCAGGCAAGTAATTAACAAAACTCGAGTAACATCCAAATCCGCTTGCTCGCAATATTTTAAACTTTACTGGATACATCCTTCACAAGGGTTCTAATTTTCAACACTCCATATGGGATTGCTTGAAAATTCTTATTTTTATTATGGTGTAGAAAAATAGAATAGATTCATATCGAATATAAATTATTTGCTGGGTTTTGTACAAGTCTCTAAGCCTACTATGCTTATTTTTCCTTCGTGATTTTTAAAAATATTATTATTTGTGAATTCGAAAAAGTTCTTGAAATTCTGTGCATAAGATAAAAGGTTTGTAATTATTAAAAATGTGTGTTTGAAGTCGACTGATGATTTGTTACAGCAACAATGAAATACATATAGACCAAGCTGAACCACCAGCAAATAAATTTCAAATAAATATATCGAGGGTTTATGTTCAAAAAGTGCTATCTGCAATTCTTTAATATTTTAGTAGACAAAATAAAACTTTTTTTCTCTAAGTCCAACAGCAATAACTATATTTGATTAACATTAGTAGAATTCTGTAAAGGGTACTATTCATCAAGATTTAGTTATTCGCCTTGCACTTTGTGAAAATAACAGTTTTTTGCGCTCTTCTAAAATGTTCAACCCTTGCAGAATATAAGCCCTCGATATATTATACCAATATAAAAATTAGTTGAATTGTCAAAAATATATATATTTTTTAACACTTTGTGTATTTGTAGTCCTTAATGTTACTAATTTTTAAAATATTTCCGAGTACTTTTTTCGACAACAGCACTTTCTCTTTTCTATACGCAAAGTTTGTTTTGCAAAGTCTGTATTCAGCTATGTAATGGAAAGAGACTAAGCTGAACCACCAGCAAATAAATTTATAAATACATATGTTTATATTCTTAAGCTGCAAAACAAAAACATTCATAGTTTGAATACGAATGCGGTCTTTAAAGAGAATTATAGAATGTTTTGCAGCAAAGGTCGCATGGTGTAGACATGTGTGTGTGGGCATGTTCACATGCTGTGTAACAATTATAAATACTTTCCTCCTAATGGAAATACAATTGGTAAACTTAAAGTTGGTTTAACAAACGAATTTTATATGGCAAAACCGGTTTTAATGCATGCTTTAACTTTAACAATCAGTTTTGCATAAGATCATTTGAGTCTAAGATTTGCTTGAGATTTTAAGTACTATTTTTAATACATGTTGAAATCAAATGGTCAGTGCCGACGGTAACTTTGAGGTGACTCTTGCGACAAAAGCAACAATTTATTCGGAAGGATTAGTTGAATGGAAGCCACCAGCAATTTACAAATCATCCTGCGAAATAGATGTAGAATACTTTCCTTTTGACGAGCAAACTTGTGTCTTAAAATTTGGAAGTTGGACATATGATGGGTTCAAGGTAGGTGTCATTTTGTTTTAAACATATGTACATATTAACGAAAAATAAATAAAAATAAAAACCTCAAACAGGTCCTCAGCTTCTTTTTATATATACATTTATAACGAAAAATTTATTTGACAAAAAATTGTAAGCATAAAACAAATCAAAGAACTAGTCCAAAAAAATTTTCGTTATAAACGTATAAACAAAAATTTAGCTGCTAAGCAATTGACATACCTAATGCGTGTACCTCTTTTCAATTAATCACTACATATCCACATATTTTTTTTTTAATGCATATATTTATTTATTGTATCTTCAAATATGAACTAACAATAAGTGATCAAATCTTAAAGCTAAAATATAATTATTTAGGCCGACCAGTGTCGGCCAAAACTTAGTGATAATTTAAATAATACAAAGTAGTCCAAAAAGAAAAATTAAATGTATTTTCAAGCATTCCCATCTAGAGTGTTGAGTATAAGAGCCCTTGTGTCCCTCTTTTTTAGGCGGATGTGACCATTAAAATTCAAAATATTACGAGCAAGTGGATTAGGATGTGACTCGAGTTTTGTTAAGTATTTGCATGCGTATCTTGCAATTTCTTCAGTCACCAGTGGCATTCTTAAATCACGATGCAAATTTGAATTCTTAATATACCATGGAGCAGATGTTATTAACCTTAAAATTTTGTTTTGTCTTCGTTGAATTCTCTCTACATTGCAAGCTGAAGCAGTGCCCCATAACTGGATACCGTAACACTATATTGGCTTCAAAAGCGACTTGTATATTAAAAGTTTGCAGTCCAGACTAAGTGTTGAATTTCTGCCAATCAACCAATGAATTTGAGATAACCTAAGTTTCATTTGAGTTAGCTTAAAGTCAGTATGATGTTTCCATGTAAGTCTTCGATCAAGGTGTATACCAAGGTATTTCACTTGGGAATGTTGATGAATATTTTGATTGTTGATTCGATATCCACATATATATAGTATTTATACACATGTATAAATACTATACATGTTTGTTTTTGTTTACATATGTTTGTTTTTGTTTACATATACACTACACGATTAGAATTACAATGATTTCTCAACTCAAATAATACGCTTTATAAAGACTCTTCTTGACGGCATATGTCATTGAAATTAATATTGTTGTGTAGGACTATGTAAAAATACACTATCTTCACAAAAAACTTAAATTGTGAAAAGGCCAAGTTCCTATTTAAATTTCGGCAATTAAAAGTAGTGAGATATAAATTTTGACCATGTTCTTTCTTGCACAATACATATCACTATAATCTGCCATGCGTTTTATAAATATGAAATCGTCAGGGTTTCATATCATATCTAGGCAACCTGCTTGGTCAAAATTTATATCTCACTACTTTTAATGGCCGAAATTTTTGATAGGAATTTGGCCTTTTTCACATTTATTTTTTTGTTAGGATCTGACTACTTTTGGAAATATTTTCTATAATAATACTTTTTAAATTTCTAGTGTATTTTATTTTTATTTGTGTTCACTGGGTCAGTTGAAAAGGGCATAGTTACATAAAATAATGGGTTGGAGTGTGATGGTTATTGGATTGCACACCTTAAAAATGCATTATTGTGTCATTACAACGCCGCCAGTGCGTACGCAAGTTGGTAAGACTGTCCTCAAAAGAAAGATCAAACGTAAAGCAAACATTTTAATGGGCGTGTCTAGGAAATGTCAGCTCTCGACAGTATAATCTTACGTAAAATCTTTATGGACTTATACATGACCACTTTTCTATCTGCTAGTACTTATGGTTCATATAGAGTTTTGCAGGAAAAATCTATTGAGAAATACATTAGTAATTAACTTAAACTGCTAAGCCGAAGTACATGAAAAAAAAATATTTATGGGTGTAATCACGACCACATTAAAAAACAGGTAATTTTTTCTCTGGATAAGTGCATGAAAAAGTTCAATAAAATTTATCTTAATTTATGATTTGATCAGGTTTATAGCAATTTTTAAAGCCATGTGATAATTATTAACGAAAACATTTCATTAAAGTTAATTTTAAATATTCTGACAAACACATAGTGAATGGAACAACTAGATGGTCTTAAGTTTGAGTTTAAAGTGCTTGTTACCGCCCCTGATTGAAACTTAAAAGTTTTTAGATTTTTCTTAGTGATCTCTGTCTATATTTATTTGTGTATCAAATTTCTGCGCTTTAGTGCAAATTTGAGTTTTATGGGTGTGGCCCCAATATCGAATGGAACTTCTTGGGTTTAAGATTTTTCCGTTGGCCTACTCATCTACACCTACCTGTGTATAAAACTTCTCTAGCCTGAATTAAAACTTTAAATTTTATGAGCATTTCCCCGCCCACTATTTAAAGACACGATCATGCTAAATTTCTTGTAAAATATGAAAGACCAAGGTAGATTAAACATAAGGTTTGCATTTTATGGGAGTGATTACGCCTACTTTTAAAGGTGACAGTTTAAAGTCTTCCATAAGAGCAACTTGTATGCTATGTTTCACTAAAATAGTTTAAGTTAAAAGCTGTATATAAAAGTTTTAATTCTGAAAAAAATTAACGTAGCCCTGCTAGTACTATTTTTTTATGGTTTTTCAGGGCTTCTTAGTTGGTTTCTCACCTAGACCTACATATTTCAATTTCAAATTTTAGCACCTTAGCTCAACTTTTAAATTAAAAATTTTATGGGCGTCACCCCGCCCACTTTTTCAAACTCAAGTTTTTTTCGGCTAGTGCTTATCGTTCGTGTCAAGTTTCGTTGCAAACTTCATAAATTCTATATCTAAATAGGCTGAGCTGTAGTACATGAAATATGAGGTTTAAATTGTATGTATGAAAAATTTATAGCCTTGCATTATCGCAATATATATGCCAAATTTCAATAAAATGGCTTCAGTTAAGCGGTTTAGATTTGGTTTTTTTAGTTCTTACCTTTATGGGCGTAGCCCCGCCTTCCTGGCTAAAATTTTCGGATTTTCAGATTTTTTTAGTTTATGGCTAACCGAATTTCAGCTCACTAGCACAAATTGTAATTTTAATGGGCGTAGCCCCGCCCCCTGGCTAAAACTTCCGTATATTCAGATTTTTCTAGTTTATTGCTCACCTACTCGTGTAACAAATTTCAGCAGTCGAGTTACAAAGGAAGTGCTCCATTTATTTGATGAATGTTTCAGTGGTAACTGAGTATGTCTTAAAATATGCACTTTTTGCACCTCCATATCTCAGGAACCTTTTGTTCTAAAGTTTTCTAACTTCGCATATGCGGTGACATGGATCTATTCTAATTGTGAATGAAATTTTAGTTGCGTGAACAAGCACTGTAAACTAAAACTTAAGCTACTTGTTTCGTTCTACTACATGTTTGTCAGAATATATACAATAAATTTTGGTGTTATGTTTTTATTAATAATTATCACATTACACATGGCTTAAAATGTGCTATAAGCTTTAGCCTGATCAAATCATAAATTAAGATAAATTTTTTTGAAATTGATTTCACTTATCCAAAGTAAATGAAGTAATCAGTTGTCGTTGTAGATTCATAGTGAACAGTCAATTTAGCGGAGTTTTTATTTCATACTAAACAAAAAAAAATCAAACTAAAAAATATTCGGAATACATATTGTTTTTGATAAATTAAGCTTTATTTGCGTTGCTAATACTTTTTTACATAGTTATAAATAACAAAAAAAAACCGCAAACAAAAACAACAACAATCAAACAAAGTGCCCTTGAGGAATACTCTAAATGAGTACCTCAAAAAAAAAAATAAGTGTGAAGTGAGTTATAATGGCAGGAATGCCTATTTTACTGTGAGTTCGGAAGCTCTTAATGAAAATAATAAAAATAAAAAATCTGATGATAGACTTACTGAGAGCTCTAAAGCTCTTAGACTTTTTTTTAACGGCGAGGTCACTTTTTCGCTTTGTCCAATGCCAACTAGTGATTCGTTAACATTACCGTTGCCTAGTACTTCTACATTTTACTCAGCGATATCATCCGCTTCGGGCTCGCGGTCATCACTTAACCAAGTTTTTACTGAAGTTAAGAGCAGCCCAAAACCCAAGGTCCAAGTGGGAATGGACAGATATAACAATGGTAAAGCGCAGGCGAGCAAGCGGATTAGGATGTGACTCGAGTTTTGTTAAGTATTTGCCTGCGTATCTTGCAATTTCTTCAGTCACTAGTTGCATTTTTAAGTCACGATGCAAATTTGAATTCTTAATGTACCATGGAGCAGAAATATCTGCTCCATGGTACATTACAAACAACAAAATTTTAAGGTTAATTATTAACCTTAAAATTTTGTTTTGTCTTCGTTGAATTCTCTCTACATTGCAAGTTGAAGCAGTGCCCCATAACTAGATACCGTAACACCATATTGGCTTCAAAAGCGACTTGTATATTAAAAGTTTGCAGTCCAGACTAAGTGTTGAATTTCTGCCAATCAACCAATTTGAGATAACTTAAGTTTCATCTGAGTTAGCTTAAAGTCAATATGATGTAATTATATTATTATGAAGTAATTTTACTTGGGAATGTTGAGGAATATTTTTGTTGTTGATTCGAATGGGGGAACAAGGGTAGGGTAAACGTAGTTATGTAGCTTTCTAATAGATTCAGAAAATTAATTGGTAAATATAATTTTAATTTTAAAATAAGGCCTTCATGCCACACTTTATCAAAGGCCTAAGAAACGTCAATAAACAGGGCAGAACAATACATTTTTTCTTCAAAAGTTCTTCTTATAAATTGCACCAAAATATGAGTTTGTTCAATGGTGCTATGCCGACTTTTAAAACCAAATTGATGGTCTGGGATGCATCCACTACCTCTTAGAATAGGGGAAAATTTTTTCATGAGCAGTTTTTCGAAAAGTTTTGAAATTTTTGATAGCAGAGTTATTGGCCTGTATGACTTAGCCTTGGTAAGGTCTTTGTCCGGCTTTAGAATCATTTTGACCTTTGCAAGCTTTCAGTTTTGTGGATAATACTCCAGTCAAAAAATGGCGTTAAAAATAAATAACAGGACTCTAATTGTAATATGGGGCAAATTTATCAGCATATTGTTACTTATTCCATCAATACCTGGAGCTTTCTTCGGGTTGAGTTGAGCAATTAGTTTCTGAACATCACGCGTCTTAAATTTTATGGGTCGAGGTGGGTGGAGTAACTACACTCGGTAAATCAACAACACAAGTACATGTGTTTGGGGTAAATACAGATTTTAAATGCTCAACAAATATGTTACCTTTTTCAGTATCGCTTTTGGCCCAACCTCCGGTAGAAGTGCACAGAGGTGGTCTATATTCAACAGGTGTTTTAAGCTTTCTAGCAGCTCGCCACAAGCTGTAATTAGATGCAGGTGTGACATAAAGATTTTCCAGATAATTTTTAAGACATACAGTTTTTTCATATGCAAGCAGCTCTTGGAGTCGTCTAGTGCACTCTTTAAATCTAATTTTATTTTGTGGTGATCTGTGCTATTGCCATTCCCTTCTAGATGTCCTTTTTTCACGTAAACGATGTTCAATCTCTGTAGAATAAATTCAATTAAACCCAGCCTGCGGATGGGAAGTAGTGGCATGTTCAGCAGCCTGTTTAATATTTTCGTTAAGATTTTCAATGTTAGATTCAATATCACCTGGTGTTCTTAGGTTAATATTTTCCGTACAATGGCTACTGAGGTATTTTTGAACCCCAGCCAATTAACATGGTTGATCATCTTTACATATGGGACAGGGAGATTGATCGGAGGAGAGATCTACAGAAGCTTTAACATGAATTAATTCCCTAGTGACATTTTTCATGACTCCAAAATCCATAACATCCGGAATTCTTTGTATGTCCGTAGGCCAGTAAGTGGGCTCCCCACATGAAATGACGTCCAAGCCCATTTTTGAAATTGTGTTGAACAATGCCCGACCTCTAGGTGTGATAAGACGCGAACCCCAGAACGTATGTTTTGCATTTTAGTCACCAGCTGCTACAAAACAAGGGCCAAGAGATTTGTAGAATTCCTCGAATTGATCCTCAGTAATTGCGAATCTGGAAGGGGAGTAAATTGATTATATCACGAAATTTGTAACAAAATTTTCGACACACGTATTTGTTGCTTGTAAATGTTCTTCACAAATGTTATCAAGGACATAGTGTTTGAGTCTTGACTTAATTAGAATTGCTGACCCTCCGCATGCTCTCCCTCTCGGGTCCTTTGTATCATATAGAGTGTAATCATTTATTTTAAATAAGCTCCTTGAAGTCAAATGAGTCTAAGAGACCAACATTATATCAATATTTTTTTCCATAAGGAAGTGCTCAAGTTCATTTTTATGCTGGCGAATGCTGTTTGCGTTCCAGAAACTTATCTTTAACGTGTTCATGGCTTGTTAACTAATGCTTGAAGCAATGTAGACTGCATTCGTAGCATTTCTTGCATCATGCTAGTCATTTTTGTTGTAAAGTTGTTTATAGTAAGCACCAGATTCTCAATAGTAGCTTCAAGGCGACTAATGTTAAAGCCTGAGTTTGCATTCGCTGAATTAGTTTGCGGTGAAACATTTTGTGAGGGATTAGAACTAGCCTTAGCAGCATCGGCATACAATACACGTGAAGTAACTGGTTGACTCACTTGAACAAAAGAAGCGGAGTACGCGTTTAATGGTTGGGTTGGAGCTTATATAGGCTTTTGACTCATAGTATGTTTAACAAAAAAATATACAGGGCATCCTCTATAGTTAGCGGTGTGATTACCTCCACAATTACTACATGTTTTTTCTGCTTGATCTTTTGGCTTAGTGCAGCTAACAGTACCATGTATTTCACCGCAGATAACACAAACTGTAGGTAAATTGCAGTAAGTTTTTGTATGGCCATATTCTTGGCAATTATGGCACTGTACAGGACCTGAACGCTTACGTGGCTCTTCAACTGTGATTTTTCGGTGTAACAGAAACTTTACGTTATAAATTGGATTGGTTTAATTTTTTTTCAATTGTATGTCATTCGGCTCCAGTTCAATGCGAAATAGGGGTAAGGCGACCTTTTCTCTGTTAATTATATTAGTAACATTTTTTACCTTAAACCCTTGGTCTGGAAGTGCACATTTTACTTCTTCGGGCTCAACATATGAATCTATGCTTTTTAGTACTATCTGTAGGCCTTTAGCACTCTTAAGTTGGTATGTGTAAAAGTTTGTTTTATTTTTTCAAAATCATTTACAATTTTTCGTAAATTGTTTTCATCATATATTTGGATTTTAGTTTCATCAATATTACCTCGTTTAATTGGAATTACGTAAAAATTCAAATTAATGTATACATTAATTTTTATTTGTATCTCTGGGGAAATAGTATTTTACCTCCAGAGAGTGGCAACACTGATGTCTAATGTGAATGGAAGTGGAGAGGGAATGCATTTGATAATGTATGTATATGTTTTTGGACTAATGTACATGATCGTATGGTGGGGGACGAAGGCATTGTTATGAAAACTTCCATATTGCCATTTAATATGTATGAAAAATTTGAATGATTGCTGCTTTTATTAATAAACATATACGAAATTAACTATAAAAGCTACTTTGTACAGAATATCGCATATTTCCGTTAATAAAAACTAATTCAGGAGAAAAAGACATTAAATTGATGTCAAAATTAACTAAAATACTTTAATTTTTATCTCTTTTGATACATAAAAGTGGTTATAGACAAATTTTAAAAATTTAAAAATATTGCAGGCTTAAAATTAATTGTTTAAAATTAAAGTTAATCTTAATTACATTGAAAATTAATTAAAATTCATCATACATAAGGATATACTTGTACATCTATTAACTTAAAAAAACCTTACCTCATTGCCATACAATTATTTAAAAATCTCATTATTTTCTTCTTTCTTGTAAATTGGTACAATTGGATTTGTTCTACGTACATCTGTACACCAAGAAGCGCAAGTTTACGTTTCTTTACTCTTTTTTTAATTCTATAGAAATTAACTCATATTATTAAAAATTTTCTGATAATAGTGTTTCCCGTCAGTGAACGACGATGATTCTGTATGTATACATTAGTAGTAATTAAAATCATATTATAGATTTCGAGTTCAAATTTATCATAATTTTTTGGTATTTTATGAAACATACGTGTTAGAGCCCATATTTGGCCACGAACTTGTATTTTATCTTCATTCAGTTTGAGGTTGCCATCACCAAATTTCCATTTACTATTTAAATCTTTATGTGGACCATAGTTTGTATGTAATTTATTTCTTCCTTCCAAGACTGATACGTCAGTATAAGTATCTTCGGAATTGGAAGTCTGTGAGTAAAAATCGTCGTCATCATTATTCTCAGTATTAGCATTATTAAATAAGATGGAACTATCAAATTTTGTAACTTCACCTAGTTTCTTTGATGTCTTGTCTCTATCTTGACTTATGTTTTTTCAGGCTTAAAACTTGTATTATTTTCACATTCTGTCTTCATTTACTTTTTTATGGGAAATTCTTTTAATAATTTTAGAACTATTCATGAATTCTTTGAGTGGTTCTGATGTAGGTTTAAATGTATTTCTTAGTTGTTCACGTGTATCTATTTCACCAGCTTGTACATTTTTAATGAATGGATATAAAAATCCAATTTCTTAGTTACCTTATATCTTCTAAAGATCTGATAGCTATAGAAATGAACAAAGTTAAGATCTTTTATAATAGGCCCATATTCATAGTTTTTGTTTTTTTGTTTAGAGCTTTCAAAATGGAAAATATACATCTTTTACTATAAAAACTGATAATATGATGTGTTGCTGAATATTTCACTCTGTTTCATTTCATTTTGAACGCTTAAGTTTTCACAATATTTCATACTTACCAACAAATTTTGACAATTACAATACATTAAGTTAATTATCTTTCCTAAGACCTATCATTCTTAATCAATTATTCAAAAAAAAGACAAACTAGCTTTCTTTATATTTTCTTAGCCAAAAGTGCCAGTGTTAAAGTCTGCTTGTGAGAAATTTGTTAATATTACAGATTTTTTTATTTAGCTATATCTGCCGTCTTTGACTGGACGAAAATCTACATTTAGTTTGGAAATCTGGCATTTTGAAGTGAAACTGATCCGGCACTCCAGCCTTGGGGATCATAGATTTCTTTTTGTTGTGTTAGCCAATTTGCTTGTTTTTATTTTTTAAAAGGGAGTTTTATAATGAAATTTTTATTTTCATAATTGATGAAAGCAATCGCTACTTCTTTTGCGATGAAATCGTCTGAATTACTTTTGAAAACTTAATCCTCTACAAAATTTATGTTTATTTTCTATATTGCCATTTAATATGTATATAATTTATTATATTAGCAGTAATGCAGTAAGCTGATGTCTTTGCTTGCTGTTGCAAATAAATTTTTTTATTCAATTGGGCTGCTATTGAATAAAAGAAGCTTTTATCTCAAATTCTGATGTAGTAAGAAGCACTTGAGATTCTTTCATATAATAGCTTTGTTGGAATCTTAGATATGTAGATACAATATAGAATTGTGAAACGTTCATTCATTCTAAATTTTTATGTTAAGATCATAGTATGGATATGAGACCGAATTTAAAGGTACTTTCAAATTAGTTAAATCAACAGAAAACAAAGACGTTTTCTAAGAATTTAGATATACTCTAACAGGAACCGCGTATACTACAGGAATTAACTAATTATGGATAATTAAATTTAAAAAATTTAATTGTCCAAATTGTGTTGCTTGATACTGATACTATGTTTGCATTAATACGAAATATATTTATTTTATGAAGGCTGATTGCCTTTGGCTTTTATTTGATGTTATAGATGATACGTTTTTTTAAATTTTATTAAAGTTCAGCTTATGGTATTCATACTTTTGATATCTTTAATTTAATTGTGCTTTGTGTGTCTGTTAGCAGACTATAAGTATAAGTTAGTCCGTCATTCTTTAATTTTATTTATTTTTCCTTCTAATGTGTTACAACATTTATATTTACTTCTTTAAGTAGAGAACATTTCATATAATTTTAACTGTATGCATATAGATAAATATATATGATATATGATATAAAGGTAAAACCGTTCTCTCTTTTCGTCACCATATTAACCTTCTGACGTTTGCCCCATTTATTTTTCACTCTCAAAATTAATGCAACCTTACTAATTTATGAAATCCGAATTTTTCATTAATTTTTTTTTATATAAAATATTTCATATAATTTCATATTTCATATATTTATGAAAAATAAACAGCAAACAAAGGTTATAGCAGCACCAACAACTGCAGCAAAAAAGATACAACAGCAAGGAAATGGACTGCAAGGAAATTTTCAACTGAATCAAGGCGGAACTTTGTCATTGCTCTCTGGTTTTTTGCCTTACATTAGCAGCAAACTTTTACAAAAGACCTCTTTTACTTTCTCACTGAGCAGAGCACA
This sequence comes from Tachina fera, assembly GCA_905220375.1. Lineage (NCBI taxonomy): Eukaryota > Metazoa > Arthropoda > Insecta > Diptera > Tachinidae > Tachina > Tachina fera. The sequence continues at coordinate 112,487,164 of LR999963.1, forward strand.
ACATCCAAGCAGATATCGGCGACAAAATTATTGTATCAATTAGGAAAGTATGTATGTATGTAGAAATTAGTTTATATACAAGGAAATAGATGTTAATAATCAACTATTCTAAGAAATTGATCTCAAATAACTCAGTTAACTCCACCAACTAGTTATTCACCATAAGTATTTGCATAAAGTGTCGGAAACATTGGAATATATATGTTTGGGAGAATTTTACCCCAAGTGTTTCAACATGAGATTTATTGGTTGACCCCTTGAAGAAATTTTTGTTAACGTAGGCTGGATTGTATCGCATGCAGATGTCATGTTTTTCCACTTAAAAAAGGTCCTCATTACCATCAATCATACTTTATACATCACATTCGTAAGTTGAATTGATTCAGATACAATTGCTGTCTGTGACCTCATTATTAAAAAAGAGCTTTTCATCATCATCATCTAACAGCTGTATTCATATATTTGCTAGCATGCATGCCTTAGCATGCTTCTATCGATAGTGCCGATAGTGAGAGTCCGAGTTAAAAGTGTACTATTACTATTCAAATTTGCGAATTCACTCTTATGAATTTTTTAGACAGTACATATGTATGTACTGTCTAAAAAATTCATATGTATTTCATATGTATTTCATTTACAAAAATTGTATGACGTGAGGAATCCTTTTAATTATACATGCTTCGACATGCTTTCATTTTTTCGGTAAATTTATTTGATATTTATACAGATACAGTTGCAGATATACATTAAATTTTATAATTTATGCATGCTCAGCACGATTCTTATTGAAGTCCATATTTATTCACTAAATTTGTGTGATACTCATTTATATACATCAACATTCTTAAAGAATCGATACCAAAGTCCAATTTCTTTAGTTAATTTATATTTTCTAAAGATCTAATAGCTATAGAAATGAAGAAAGTGAAGATCTTTTATAACAGGCAAATATTCATATTTTAAAATTTGTTGATTAGAGCTTTCAAAATGAAAATGTACATCTTTTACTATAAAAACTGATAATATGATGTTGATGATGATGATGCTGAATATTGCAATGTGTTATACTTCATTTTGAATGCTTAAGTTTTCACAATATTTCATACTTACCAACAAGTTAAGAGAATAACAATACATTAAGTTAATTATCTTTCCTAAGACCTATCATTCTTAATCAATTATTTAACAACAATACAAACTAAATTTTTCCTTTTAAATTTTATTTATATTATTTCAACATTTTATCATCTTCAAATTACTGTATACTGTATTTAGCAGTTTTTTTCTCATTTGTTGTGTTAACTTTAATCGCAAACATTTTATTGGTGAGATGAACTTTTCTATTTTACACACTAACGGCTCTATGTGTAAGCCAAAATTGGCATGAAGTTAGCAAAAGTGACGAAATTGTATTGAATGGTAACGATTACCTCCATAAAATTTGACATTAAAAATTTTCGCATTACCTAATCCACTTCTAAGTCCTAGCATGATTTTTAATGTGAAGTTTCATGGCAAAACTATTTAAGATCAAGTTCAGTTTTGCCACTTATACTAACTTCATGCCAATTTTTCCTTATAACTAGGGCCGTAAGTAAGTCTTTATATATTAATCCACTTACTAAATTACCATTACCATTAAATGGTAAATTCTTTTCACATAATTTCTTTTAATGAACTATTAAATCATTCTACTATTGATGCTTTTACATTGAGTAATGTTAAATCCTATATTTGTGAATGAATTTTCCAAAATCTTTATAAAAAAATTCTTTATCATCATCTGTTTTTAATTTTTTGGTATTCGTACCAGTTCAAAAATATTTTCCATTACCTTGGTTTTTTAGAGTGCAGTTTTTATTTTCAACAATACTGACCATATTAACTTTGAGAATGTGCCAATTACAGCCTACAGCCATTCTTCCCAAATATTATCTATTTCTTTCATTATATTTCTACAATACACAATCCATTTTAGAGATTATGGAGTTGGCTTACTTAATTTCCGTTTAAATACATTGAGTTGTTTTTCGGATTTTTTAGAGTGTTGTGGCCTATTTGATGCCCTTTCAGCTTTTTATACTAACATCTACTTAATATACCAATCTATTCATTGTCAATTCAATTCAATTTGTCTTTCAAAACATGATTTCATTTTCAGAATGTCTTTTTCAATTTACTGTCTTCTATCTCTAATTTTATTTCACGTTGTAGTCCATCAATTGGCGTTTAAACATTCTAGAATAATATAGCCCTAAGCCGTATTATTAAATAGTCCTTTTGTTGAATTGAACTTTAATGAAATCCATTTATTTGACATATTGTCAGAAGTGTAAATACTACAATAATTGAAATTTATTTGCTGGTGGTTTAGCATGTCTATATACGTATTGCATTGGCGCTTGAATCAAATCATCAGTAGACTTCAACCACAAATTTTTAACAGTCACTAACCTCTTACTTTATGCACAGGCTTTCAGAAACTATATGAGAAAGGTATGAAGGTACCACGAGAACTGACATTGAAAATTAATTTAAATTCATCATACATAAGGACATACTTGTACATCTATTAACTTTAAAAAGAAACCTTCCCTCATTGCCATAAAATTGTTTAAAAATCTCATTATTTTCTTCTTTCTTGTAAATCGGTACAATTGGATTTGTTCTACGTACATCTGTACACCAAGAAGCGCAAGTTTACGTTTCTTTACTCTTTTTTTAATTCTATAGAGCTTAACTCATATTATTATAAATTATTAAAAATTTTCTGATAACATCGTTCTCCGTCAGTAAACGGCGATGATTCTGTATGTATTTATTAGTAGTCATTAAAATCATTTTGTAGATTTCGAGTTCAAATTTATCATAATTTTTTGGTATTTTATGAAACATTAGAGAAAATATTCCTCGTGTTAGAGCCCATATTTGGCCACCAACTTGTATTTTATCTTCATTCAGTTTGAGGTTGCTATCACCAAATTTCCATTCACTATTTAAATCTTTATGTGGACCATAGTTTGTATGTAATTTATTTCTTCTTTCCAAGACAGATACTTCAGTATAAGTATCTACGGAATTGGAAGTCTGTGAGTAAAAATCATCATTTTTCTCAGTATTAGCATCATTAAATAAGATGGAACATCAAATTTTTTACCTTCTGCTAGTTTCTTTGGTGTACGTGTCTCTATATTGACTGATGTTTTTTTTCAGGCTTAAAACTTGTATTATTTTCAACTTCTGTTTGCATTTTACTTTCTTCTTTTATGGAAAATTCTTTTAATATTTTTAGAACTATTTATAAATTCTTTGAGAGGTTCTGATATAGGTTTAAATGTCAATAAGTAAACCTCATGTTGAAACACTTGAGGTAAAATTCTCTCAAACATAGATATTCCAATGTTTCTGACACTTTATGCAAATACTTATGTTAAATTGCTTGTTGGTGGAGGTAACTTTGATTTTCTAGAAAAGTTGACTATTAAACATGTATTTCATTGTATATGAAGTAATTTCTACATACAGGTATACAGTTAAAATTATATAAATGTTCTCCATTTCAAAAAGTATATCTTAATTTTGCGACACATTAGAAGGAAAAATAAATAAAAGTAAGGGTGACTGTCTAAAATTATACGTAAGTGTGGTAACAGATACACAAAGCATAGTTAAATTAAAGATATCTAAAATATGAATACAAAAAGCTGAACTTTAATAAAATGAGAAAAAGTCGTATCTTCTAGAACATCAAATAAAAGCTAAAGGCGATCAGCATTCATAAAATAAATATATATCGTATTAATCTAAACTTAGTATCAGTATCAAGCAACAAAATTTGGACAATTAAATTTCTAAAATTTAATTATCCACAATTAATTAATTCCTGTATTATATAGTAGAGAGTAGATCTAAATTCTTAGAAAGCGACTTTGTTTTTCTCCCACACAGCAACACAAAGAGCTGTTGACGTAATACACAAACATACATGCATAATGAAATTTTAAAATATTATGAAATTCAAATTCCTCTGTCATGGTATACGAAACAATATTTCCTAAATAAATAACCTAAGGTTTCATAACAATGCCTTCGTCCCCCACCATACGATCATGTACATTAGTCCAAAAACATATACATACATTATCAAATGCATTCCCTCTCCACTACCATTCACAACAGATATCAGGGTTGCTACTCTCTGGAGGTAAAATACTATTTCCCCAGATATGCAAATAAAAAATAAAAATTAATGCATATATTAATTTGAAATTTATTTGCTGGTTGTTCAGCTTGGTCTATATGCATTTCATTGTTGCTCTAACAAATCATCAGTAGACTTCAACCACACATTTTGAATAGTCACAAACCTCTTATCTTATGCACAGACTATCAAGAACTATTTAAGAATATTATAATAATTTATTCGACCTTTTTTTAATTATATTCACATTTTATTTAAGCTATAGCTCTTTTTGTAATAAATTTACAATTTTATTTATTTAAAAA